>JAVJIF010016563.1:0-122423 GCA_038442645.1 Agave tequilana
GAAGACAGGGGTTCACCCTCCTTCAGTCAGTTCCCTAGATCTTGACTATAGTCCAGGCTTAAGTTAGGTTCTGGTTGAACTAGAAGGTGCCTTTTGAGGTACCTGCTCTAGGGTAACAATACTCTACAACTATGGACAACCTTCTTCTTCCACAAAGGCTATGTCGCCAGAGCCTCTGAGAAGCCTCTTCCAGTGGTCAGACAATGAAGGAGAAGCCAGCGGCTATGCGTCCTCTGCCACAGTTAGCTCAGAGCGAACAGGGACTTTGTTGGCCAACATGGCTGACAACAACCATGATAATGATCTCCATCGGTGTATGGAGGCTCAAGAGCAAACTTTCAAAGCTTAGCAAGTAGCTTGGATAACATTTAATAAATGTTGGGGCAACTCCTAAAGAATCAGAACAATGATGAAACAACTGGTAGCAATCATGACGAGGAGGAGAACCCCAACATGGAACCCCTAAGACTGAAAAGTTAAAAGGAAGTTCCACAATTGATGCTGATGCTATCAAAGGTATCCAGCTCAGATCGCATCCTTAGCTCAGAGGAATAAACTGAAGAAAGTAGGGATGACGCGTCCCCACCTGCCAGAATGGGATTCAGTTCTTTATCCGTCGAAGTTCAAGCCACCTACGTTACACACGTATGACGACAAGAGCTCGCAAAATCAACACATCTATTACTTTTGGTTAAAAATTAGCAACGTGATAGACAATATGCTATCATGGCAAGACTATTCATCAGTACTTTTAAAGGAGTAGCCTTTGACTGGTTCAGAAGCCTTCCGAACGGCTCCATCAGCTCTTGGATAGACCTGAAACATGGATCCTTTCTCAATTTTATGAGGATGATATCGATGTCGTCATGGATAAGTTTCTCTTGACGGTTCAGAAAGGAGGAGAATTCGCATGGGATACATTGAGAGATTCCACAATCTCTCTCTCATGTGCCCTACAGGTATGGCTTTACCCATGTTGCTTCAAACATGTCGGTATGACTTTCTCGACAGAGTAAAAGTTCATATGGGAGCCGTCAAAGCCTATACCTAGAAGGAGCTTGTCGAATAAGAAAAAATAGCTAAGAAATCAGCTAAAAGTTTGATCCCTCAGTGCCCAAGAACAAATGGGGGTCGGCATCAAGGGCCGTGATGCAGCCTAATCTTTCCAATCTGAAGGGAAAGAAATGATGGCAGTTGAGTTTTCTAGAGAAGCTCCACAAAAGCAGAAAAGGAGAGGCACCAACAACAATTAGGAATTTAATTTTTCACTGAGATAATATTCCTTCAAAGATGAATAGGTGGTGACCATCTTCCACCTTCTCGACAAGGGTAACAAGCTCAAGTTACTTGAAGTCCGGTGACCAGAAGATATTGGGCGTTCAAATGATCCCAACTACTGCTTCTTCTACAGAATGGTGCATCATCCCACCAACAGATGCTTTGTCTTCAAGATAAGATCCAAGCATTAGTGGATGCTGGAGTTCTGACACTCAAGACAGAGCAAAAGAAAGTCACTGCCAACATAGTGACTCTCAATTTCGGAACCTTCCCGAAGATGATGGTCCAAGATGGATTGACCTCAGTCCCTAAAGCCAGGTTGGACGTCGTTAACCCAATGGCAGAAAAGTAAAAGTCCAGTGTCTCATTCCACTAATAACAAAATCTAGAGAGATCATGTGGATTCATCCGAATATCGTCAAGGATGAGCAATGGGAGTCCAGCAAGCCCAAGCTTAAAGGCAAATCAGTAATGTTGTCTCCCTCACAACCGATGATGACACTGTGATAATAGCTACTCTCAGTAACTCGAAAGAAGAAGCTTGCCTTAGCGACGCGGCCCACTACCTCTCAGCCAATAGGCACCTGGTATGGAAGACCATACTTGCTGTTAGGATTTTGCCTTGTTTTCAAGAGGAGATGATGGTCTATGAAAATCTAATTGAGTTGGAGAAGATAATGGCTTGAAGCAAAAGACAAATCAAGGTGAAGTAGTTTTTTTTTCAGTCGATTGTGAGTTTCCTTATTCTGACAGGATACGAGTACGAATTGGATTAACTTTCTATTCAATGAAGATTTGTTTTTAAAGATTAAAGGGTCTAGAATCTTTCTAGATCAAGGAGATCAATTCCTATAATGATTGATCAATATTCTTCAACCATCCAAGGCCAAGATCATCTCATAATCCAAATATGAGTTGTATTATAAATTTTATAAATAAAAGTTGTAACCAAGCATTGTAATTGCCTCAACCAAGCTGATCTCAAGGAGAAAAAGGTGGAGAACACTAAGGAGATCAGAAGGAAGCCAAGCAAAGAGAGGAGCAAGGTGAAGGTGCATACAGATAAGGTAATACTCTTGTAATCTAAGTCTAGATTGAGAAAGGTTAATACTCTTGTTGCATCAAGAGGATGGTTAAATCTCTTTGTGCCAAGTTATTAATAAAGCTCTCTCAAGTTCTCTTCCCGTGAACGTAGGCCAAATTTTGCTGAACCACGTTAAATCCTCATGTTCTTTGATCTTGCTAATATTGCACATTCATTATCATATTCTCATATTTATTATAGAAATAAACTCTGCTTTTCCTAATTATTGTTTAATTTATTTGCAGGCCCATTACTAAAGGAGAGGGAAGAGAAATGAGCCCAAAAGCCCATCAAATTTGATTTAAATCAGAATTAATTCGAAGTCAGTAAATCAGGGCAGATCAGGTCAGTTCAGATCGTTTGAAAATCATTTAAAAACATATCTCTTTAAATCAATCCGTTAAGCCCAAGATCAAACGCCATTTCGTCAAATCTAGGAGCTAAAACGAGAAATCTAGCTGAAGATAAATAATCTCTCAAAATCAGGGACCCCCACCAGTTGGGTGTGGCCACCTGGCCACACCCAGGCCGTGAAAACGCGGCCATAGCCGCATTTTCGCGGCTTTGTTGCAGCAGTTGGGGGAGCGTTTGCTCCCCCAATCTTCCTACCCCCCTCCCATTGGGTTTTGCCTATAAATACCGGGATTTTTAGAGCGTACAGGAAAGGACCAAGCAGAGATAGATTTTAGGCCAGTTTTTCATTCTTTTTAGTGTAGGTTTTCTTTATGTAATTTTTATTTCTTTGTAAACATAGGTTTGATCGAGATTCATGTAAGTAAGAGAGAGAGGCTTATGTTGAGAGTGACACCGATGTACCCTTCTCCTTTTTTCCATCATTTCTCCAAGCAATAAAAGGTAATTTTTTTTTATGTTCATCTTTGCTTTTGTTATCTTCTTCTTCTTTCTACTTTTCCTCTTTTGTTTTGATGAGTATCCAAGTGAATATAGAAGCATCAGTATAGTCATGTTTGTGTGAGTGCCACCGATATTTCATGATGATGTTCTCCTCCTCAATTCTGTATCATTTTATTCTTATTCGTCTTGATGATGTAATGCGAATGGGGACTGAGCTCGATCTTATGAATTATGAGTTGACCGCCTCTGAAGCAAGGTAAAACATGCAAGGGTTTCAGGTAAGTCATCAACCAAAGGAGGTAAGTTTTTCTTTTAGTTTTCTTTCTTTTAATTTTTTGGTTTAGATCACAACACCATCAACACCCACTTCTTTCATCACTCTTTTTCAATTTCTTTGTACATATCCATTTCTTTTTTCTCCACCTTCTGAATCTACCACTTTCTTCCTAACTTGACTTTAACTCCATTTTTCTCTTTCCTTTTTAAGAACTAAAAGAAGAATTTTAACCATAAATTGTAGAATAAAAGAGAACTTAGTAAAAAGCTTCCATCGCTAGTCCCTCCTTGTGGATCACGACCCGCGTAGCCACTTGCTATAGCGATAGTATTGAATACTTGTACATTCTATTCGCAAAGTTCTGAATTCTATATTTTTGTGTGCAGGTTCTAACTCAATCAATTTTGGCGCCATTACCGGAGAGGGATGGTAAGTTATTCTCTCTTTAAAGTTTACATTTTTGGTTAACCTTCTTCTTTGTTTTTGGTGTACAAATTTAACAAGAAATTTTTGCTGCAGTGGACATATAAGTGGCTCTGTACTCTGCTCAAGAAAGCAGAGCCCAGAAGCCCTCAGATTTGCTGCATTTCTTTGGCAATCTGAGTGAATTACTAACCTGTATTTTCTACAGGTTGGCTGAATTGTATAGTTTAATATCTGTAGCATTTATCTCCTTATTTGACTCACTGTATATACATCTCTAACACAACAGTAAAAAGTTGATTGTAGATGCTTAAAATGATTTAGACTTTGCATTTAGGCACGTGTCTATTTCATTACATTTTCTATTTACTGTTGGAGAGTGCTGGAGCCAAGGTATGTGTGCATAGCATTTAGTATAAGGTTCATTCTTGTATGAAATATTACTTGAGTGTTACTTTTTTCTATATACTTGTACACTGCACTAAATTGATTTAAGGGCTTGTCCTATAAACAAGATAAGTGGGGAAGTCATTACGCTCCCTTAGCTCACAAACAATCTCCTCACTCACTAACCCAAACCTAACTAAAATTGAGTAGACGTTGGCCCTAGGGACATCTCAGACTCAAATAGGAGACTGACCTAAGGGGGGAGTTGATTTGATTTGACTCTAGCCAAATCGGTGACTAAGGTTGGGGATTGAGGGGCGAAACCCCGAAGGCTGGTGGTTTGGCTTAATTAGGCCTGTCGCTTTTGCGCGGATACCTCCCACCAACTTGCCCCTACCTTGCCGATTAACTTGTGGTCAGATTCGGAAATACACCCCCCGTGGACAGTCTAACCAGTTAGGAGTCGTGTAGGTCTAAGGTTTACCCTAACATAGGTTAGATTTTTTTTATTTGTTTGCTTATTTGTTTGTTTTTTTCTTTGTTTGTGTTTGACATTTATTGTGTGATATGGCTTATAACAATAATTTTTTCATTTTAATGGTAATCCATATTACACCCCGACCTCTTTTTCGGATATTACCAACCCGACATATCATAACTTTAACCAACCTAGTGTGCCGGATTAGTCTTATCCGAATCAATATAACCCATGCCTCCAATCTTATGACCATAATTTTTAGAATAATTTTAACTCTTCACAGAGTCAATGGGGATTCACCTCCCCCGAGTTCAATTTTCAACCAACTTATCCTCCTTATCCACCTTGTCCACAGTATTTTCAAGATTCATACTCAGTTCCACCAGTTCAAAACAGAAAACCATCAATCTTAGAAATGAGTATGCGTGAGTCCAAACAACAATCACAAAATCTGACGGACTTACAATTTCACCACAAATTTCAAAACAACACTTCATCTTTTCAAGTCCAATCGCAACAAAATGATGAACCAATCAACTATGAAAAGAAGCTTGAAGCCTGACTCAGGCTCAAATCGCTCGTAATCATGACATAGATATGATGGTCCAAACTCTCCGTTCTCACCGTTTGATCATTTTTGATGTCGCTAACCATTCTGTTAGAGCCGAAGAATAATGTTGTTTTGGAAAACAAGATTCTATTTCAGCACAACCATTTGAACTCGCCCAAACTCTAAATTTTGAAAATGACATTGACAGTTTGGCAAGTTATCCCTTTCCTGAATTGAACTTGAAAATGAATATGATCCTGAACCTTAACTTGGTGATTCAATTCTACTTCCTGATTCAATAATGACTCAGGTATCTTCACCTGATTTTAATCTTTTTCCCGAGTCAACATTGGATCCTATACCAATTCATCATGAAATTGAATCGCCTATCTTTGATAATCATCATATTAAACTTGACCAATTTCATACCTTTGAAAGTCCCATTGACAAATTGGCAAGTTCTCATTTCTTTGAAATTGAACTCAATGAGAAATGTGAGCTAGATTCTCAAATTTGTGATCCAGTTCAAATTCCTGAATCGATATTGACTCCTGTTTTGTTACCCGACTTGAGCAATATTTAGAGTCAGTTTTGATTCCCACAATTGTCATTCTTGAACTTGAATCACCATATTAAGTCACATTCCATTGTGGGGAAATGAATGTGGACTTGAGTTTTAACTTCTTGATTTGGACCCACTTTCTGAACCAATCTCGACTCCTGAACCTTTACTTAACTTAAGTCATTTTCCTGAGTCGGTATTAGTTCCTATACTTTCTAACTCCAAGTCAATCATTCCATCTTTTCACACTCTATTTTGGGACAAGGGTATTGATAAAATTGACTCCGAAATTATTTGTGAAATTTGAAAATTAGATGGGGTAAAATTCTTAATAATACTCATTCATGTATACATCATTTTAGTGGGTTATATTAGAGAGATTTCTGGTGAGTTCCTCCGAACCCCACGAAAATTCGATTGGGCCGCATTTCGTGGACCAATCAGACCACCACCGGAACCACCACCTTAAGGTAATATTTTCCTTCCCTTTCTTCTTTTTCATGCATTATGCATTAATTCATACATTGAGGACAATGCATGAGATAGGTGCGGGGGAGGGTCTAAAATAACTTAAGTTTTTCTTGTTATAAAAAAAAGAAAAAAAATTAACATTTTCTTTACTTTTAAAAACTTTTTAAAAATAGAAACAATATTTTGACATACTTTTTGTAAGAAATTAAGTCAATATTAAGGAATAGGGTAATCATAATTAGGATTTCTTATACTTGGTCAAAATAAGATTATTTGTTTGATTTTTAGGGTTAGGAAGATAATTTGTCAAAGTAATTTAGTCTTGATCTTTACCTTGATGAAATATGCACACTTCATATACTTACACACTTAGGATTCTAAAACAAAGATTCTTAAAAAAAATTAAAAAAAAGAAAAAGAGAAAAAATATCTATGAAAGATGAACAAATTTAATTATTGATTAGTTAGGTGCTTTGGCCTGAGCAAGCCTTGGTATTTATGCGAAAGATGATTAGATAAGTTTGAGAAAAAATATATATAAAAATTTTCTGATTAAGCTGGGTATTTGTGCCTAATAAAGCATAAAGTATTCACGCCTAAAAGCGGTTCATATAATAAAATCCTTATTTGTGGCCTTGTTTGCTCGAGTCCTCAAGTCCTTGGGTGTTTTCTCACCCGGTGCTGTAAGATTGTTTGGTTTGGGAGTCACCGATTAAAGGCTCGTTACATGGGCAGATTAGAAAGCCTAATAGAACTAAGGAATAATACCACAAAAAATAAAATAAAAAATAATAATAAAAATTAAATAAATAAGGTATAAGAGTTAGAGTTAAAGAACCCTTAGTCAAATTTTTCACGGTCATAAAGATGCATATGACTTAGGGTAAAGTAATAGACTAGATGAGAAGTACAATTTGACTCCTTAGTTTGATTGATAACAAATTTTTGAATAGAGACTAAGTTTAGGAATGAAAAATTCAGTTTTCCTATAACTTATAGATTACTTAAAACTTACAATAATATTTCAAATATTTTTCTTTCAAAATGTGTTTTCAAAATACTAACATTTTTCTCTTTCTTTACGGATTTTGTAGGTGTAATCCACTGAAAACTCTCACGAGACAAAACTCGTCCTGTAGGAGAAACCTAGAGGTTTAACGGCTTGTTGCACGTGCTCAGTGCAATCGCGTGACCTGCGAAAATGGTCTAGTCATTTTTTGTTTAATTGTTTGGCTCGAGGATGAGCAAAAGATAGGTATGGGGGTGTGATCGGTCGCTAATATTGCACATTCATTATCATATTCTCATACTTATTATAGAAATAAACTCTGCTTTTTCCTAATTATTATTTAATTTATTTGCAGGCCCATCACTAAAGGAGAGGGAAGAGAAATGAGCCCAAAAGCCCATCAAATTCTGATTTAAATTATAATTAATTCGAAGTCAGTAAATCAGGACAGATCAGGTCAGTTCAAATCGGTTGAAAATCAGTTAAAAACATATCTCTTCAAATCAATCCGTTAAGCCCAAGATCAATTGCCGTTTCGTCAAATCCAGGAGCTAAAACGAGAAATCCAGCTGAAGATAAAATAATCTCTCGAAATTAGGGACCCCGACCAGTTGGGTGTGACCACCTGGCCACACCCAGGCCGCGGAAACGTGGCCATGGCCACATTTTTGTGGCTTTGTTGCAGCAGTTGTGGGAGCGTTTGCTCCTCCAATCTTCCTACGCCCTCTCCCGTTGGGGTTTACCTATAAATACTGAGATTTTCAGAGTGTATAGGAAAGGACCAAGCAGAGATAGATTTTAGGCCAGTTTTTCATTCTTTTTAGTGTAGGTTTTTTTATGTAACTTTTATTTCTTTGTAAACATAGGTTAGATCGAGATTCATGTAAGTAAGAGAGAGAGGCTTATGTTGAGGTGACACTGATGTACCCTCCTCCTTTCTTCCATCGTTTCTGCAAGCAATAAAAGGTAATTTTTTTTAAATGTTCGTCTTTACTTTTGTTTTCTTCTTCTTCTTTCTACTTTTCCACTTTTGGTTTTGATGAGTATCCAAGTGAATATAGAAGCATCAGTATAGCTATGTTTGTGTGAGTGCTACCGATATTTCATGATGATGTTCTCTTCCTCAAGATTCCGTATCATTTCATTCTTGTTCGTCTTGATGATGTAATGCGAATGGAGACTGAGCTCGATCTTATGAATTAACGTTGATCGCCTCCTGTTGACACTTAAAAAAGACAAGATTCTTATTGGTCCGAACGATGTCTAAACTTGTTGACATTTACAAAAGACAAGTGACAGATAAGCTGATGACCAGTTCTCACCCATCTCCGAGGGACAAGGAAGCAAATTGGATTCTACTGATCAGACAGTAAGCCCAGATTGTCTCTAAACAGACCTCAGCAGGTCTAAGATGCTAGCACTTAGCATCACATGAGCACAAAGGGACAGCCTCGCCTGAGAGGCTAAGATCATCTAAACTTCGCCTTGAAGCCATTCACAACTCTGTCAGGAAACTAACTCATAGCTTCGCCTGAACTGCTCAAGTTAACTCCGCAGAGAGTTAGCTTCGCTTGAAGCCACACGCAACCGCGCAGAAGGGTATGCGGTAGCTTTGCCACAGACGATATCTAGCTCCGCTGAAGAGCTGTCTTCTGACTTCGCCATATCGTCCTTCCAGCTCCGCTGCGAGCTCAACGCGGCAGCTCCGCTACGGATCTGATATGGTCAACCTTTGACCAATTAAATCTCCAGATGAGATCAAATCTAATCAGGATTGAGATCAAATCCAATCAAGATCAAATTTGGCAGTTGATTGCCATAATCTCTTGACTCTCCTAAAACGAGTAAGAGGATCAGGGAAAATCTTCCAACTATATGGAAAGGATCAAAACAGATCAAGAGGATCAATCGACCTGCTATTTCTAGCTTCGCAGAAGCTGATCCTAGCCTCGCAGCAAGGCTACTTTTCAGATTTAAACAGATTTGATTCAATCTGTTTTTATATTTTCAAGGGACGATTATACCCTTGCTCTCCCTATAAATAGCCCACCAGGGGCACAAAAAGAGAGAACCCCTGCGCACGAAGACCTCCCACACACGCAAAGACTTCTTCTGGACGACTTCACAGGAAGAGACAGCAGACTTCTCGAGAGGACGTACCGCGCGTACAAACAGAGATCTATTCTCTTAAATTCAGAGACTTTTAGAAAGCTGCTTCTCTAATCAGGGTGCTGATACCCTAATACCTTCCTTCTTCTCATGGAATCTCCGGAACTAGGCGAGAAGGAATTCCTAAGTGAAGGCGGTTTTGAGAAGTAACAAGAGGGTTCTACCAACCTTCTGTTCTCCGATTCCCCGAACTAGGCGAGAAGGGAATCTCATCGCTCGCATCGTCAAAGGGACAAAGTGGTCGCGCGCTGACCAGACTCCTATCGGCACACTTCTCCAGAATCTCTGAGGAGATCTACTTGTAATCTTCTGTATTACTTGTAATTTAGCTCCTCAATTTCTTTTTTTTGTAAGTTTTCGCCCTTTGCAAATCAATGGAAAACAAGGTGGCGACTCCGCTGGGGATTGAATTCTCCGCTGCTGAGAATCAAGTGTCACAATGCGATGAACAGACCTTCAGATCTATCTCTGAATTCGGGAAAGCCGGTGCAGCCAGAGCCTATCTGGCTAAATCTTCAAGGCAAGTCTCTGCGGAGACAGATAAGGCTCTCTGCGAGCCTACTGCGGTTCTCTGGCGCAACAAGGAAGCACACCCGCAGTCTAAGTCCAACACTGTAGAGAACCTGGTTGTCCACTTCGACCAGGAAAAATTTGAAGAAGTCCTCTCTGGGGGTGGTCTAATGCTTCATGCACGGAAGCATAGAAAGGTCTCCATGACCAAGGTTTCAGAACAGAAATCAGGAGCAGAATTTTGCCAACACCCCTCAGCCTCGCGTGTAGCTAGTCAGGTTCCTTGCGAACCTAAGTCTCCTTTGTCAAAGCAGATGTGGAGGCCAAAACAGAAGGCTCTGGGCAAAGCCTCAGGCGTAGCTACGCCAGAAGTGCGTCTCTCGCGCGAAGAAAAAGGCAAGATGCCTGCCTGCTCCAATAATGCTGCTAGTCGCGAAGATATAAGGGAGATAGTACCTTTGCCCAATTCAAGATCAGTAGCGCCTCGCGCCAGCCTCGTTCTCACGAGCGAAGCTACTGTACCACAGCGTACGCGCGGCATCCATAGCCGCGAAGCCCAAGTCAAAGCACAACAGCGTGCTTCGTTCGCTCTTCGCAGCAGAGTTAAGGGATTGTCCCTAAGTGCTGATAGCGTTGCTTATGCAGCTTCAGCGCCCAAGGGCGTTTCCAAAGCTTTTAGCCGCGAGGTTAGAACCGAAGCACTATCTAAGGCCAATCGCCTTCGCAGCAGCACAGCGGATAAAGCACCACAGCGTGCTCCGCCCTCCGGTTCGTCAAGTGTTAAGCTCATGCCTTGCGGCGGAGCTAAGGGATTGTCCCTAAGTGCTGATAGCGTTGCTTATGCAGCTTCAGCGCCCAAGGGCGTTTCCAAGGTTCTTAGCCGCGAAGCTAGAACTGAAGCACTATTCAGTGCTAATCCCCTCTGCGGGGATAAAAGGAGCAGGACATCGTCCTACGCGCGATCCAAAAGAGCCTCTGTGCTAGATCGTTTAGGCCCAACTGGGTCTGACTTGCGAGAATTCTTGACAAACAAACGGAAGTCAAAATCTTTTTGAACTACTCCTTGTTGTCAACAAGTGGGATGTCAGCTGGTGACAGTCCACTCAGTCCATTGCTGACTGGGACCAATCCTCGCCACTTCCCCAGGCCGACGATCAGTTTTTGATCGGCTTTCGGTACAAGCCCCGATGAAACATCATAAAAGGAACGTCTCGCGAGATCTACCCTCTGCATCCGTCAACATGACCAGAAGAGGACGAGAGCTGCGCAGGGGCAGACAAGCGTCCGACGACACTCCCTACAGCTCCCCAGATCCAGATTACAGCCCAGGCTTAGGCGAAGTCTTGGTGCATGAAGAGGGTATTTTCTGAAACACCAGATCTAGGGTGGCGATACTCTACAGTAATAAACAGCCTTCTTCCTCAATGGTAATAGCCTCGCCAGAACCAAGGAGAAGATCAATCCAGTCATCTGATGAAGAAGATAAAGATAGCGGGTATGCTTCTTCGATGACAGTCAGCTCGGTGCGAACAAACAGAGCATCAGTAAACATGGCTGATAATGGTAATGACGACCTTCGCCGACATTTGGAAGCTCAGGAGCAAACTTCCAAAACTCAGCAAGAAGCTCTGGATAACATTCAACAGATGCCGCTCAACTCCTTAATAACCGGAATAACAATGATACCGGGAGTAACCATGACGAGGAAGAACATCTTAGCAATGACCAGCCGAAGACGGAAAAGTCCAAGGAGGGTTCTTCTTTAGACGCTAAAGTCCTTAAGGGCCTTCAAGCTCAAATCGCATCCCTAGCTCAGAGGGATGAGTTAAAGAAAGTGGGGACAGTCCGTCCTTACCCGTTGGAGTGGGATTCAGTGCCATACCTACCGAAGTTCAAACTACCAACATTGCATACCTATGATGGAAAGAGCTCGCCAAACCAGTACATCTACTATTTTCGGTCTCAAACCGGTAATGTTATAGACAATGACGCTATCATGGCTAGGCTGTTCATTGGCACCTTAAAGGGGGTAGCATTTGATTGGTTCCGAAGTCTCTCTCCGGGCTCTGTCAACTCTTAGATCGACCTGGAAACTCGATTCCTTTCTCGTTTCTATGAGGATGATACTGAGATAACCATGGACAAGCTCCTCTCCACCGTGCAGAAGAAGGGCGAATCTGTCCGTGACTATATTGAGCGATTCAGAAACTTGTCTTTGATGTGCCCAGCAGGGATGCCATTACCCATGCTCTTACAGTCATGCAGGCACAACTTCTTAGACCAAGTAGAGGTTCGCATGGGGGCTGTCAAAGCCCATACCTGGAAAGAACTGGTCGAACAAGCTGAGATAGCCGAAAAGTCGGCTAAAAAGTTCGAACCCTCTACCCCTAAAAGCAAATGGGGTTTGAACAACAAAGGACGTAGCGACATGGCGCAGTCTTCTCAAGTCAAAGGAAGGAGACTATGTCCGTTGAATTATCAGAGGATGTTCAGTCGAAGGCCAAGAAAGGTGGCTTCAATAATCAGGATTCTAAGTTCCCTCCGAAACAATATTCCTTCAGAGACGATCAGGTGGTCACAATATTCCATTTACTCCTCAAAGGGAATACAATGAAGCTACCAGAGGGTCGACGTCCCAATGAGATAGGACGCATGAACGATCCCAAATACTGTCTCTACCACAGGATGATTCACCATCCTACCGACAAGTGCTATGTCCTCAAGGATAGAATTCAAGCCTTGATCGACGCAGGGGTCCTGACAATGAAGGCAGAGCAGAAGAAAGTTACTGCCAATATGGTGACCCTCGAGTTCGGCAAAACCTTAAAGGTCACAGTTCCTGACGGGACCTATCCAGTCCCTGTGCCACGGCTGAAAGTCAAACATCCTGCGGCTAAAACTCAGGATAATAGAGGTCTTGTTCCCTTGACATTGGAGACAGGGGAAGTCATGTGGATACACCCAGACCTTGTCCAAGACGTACAGTGGGATTCAAAGAAGTCCAAGTCGAAGGGCAAATCTTGCAATGTCATCTCCCTCCTGCCGGACGATGACAATCTTACGTCAGCTTCCCTCAGTGATTCTGAAGGAGAAAAGCATGCTTGCACAATGCAGGCCGATGTACCTCAGTCGACGGGTACTCGATCTGAAAAATCATACTTAAAACAGTATGAGAAAGCTACTGACGAGACACAACAGCAAACGACGTCAGTACAAGTACCAGCATCTGCTTCGATTCCAACCAAGGGAAAAGAGAAGCCTAAAGAAGTCCGGTTCGACCATGTCCTGAAGAAGCCTTCAGGCCCAGGGCGTGACACGCCCTTTCATTTTAACATATTGGCCCAATTGGCTAATATCCCGGCTCGTATTACTATACACGAGCTACTTCGTCTCTCAAAAGAGACAAGAGAAGCACTCAGGGATGCGCTGGCTAATTCAGAATCATTCTTGACATATATGCTAGAGACCCCTAAAGATGACGCTCAGTCTCTGTGTCCTGAATGCCATCATGTACAATCAAAGGTCCCTGCTATTACCTTCACAGCGGAAGATATGCTTCTCAAAGACAACAAGCACGATCGACCTCTGTACTACACCGGATACATCAGTTCAACATGCATCGAAAGGGTACAAGTCGATCCGGGGTCCGCACTCAGCATCATCCCCAAAAGGCTTCTCTACTTCCTCGGTATTCCGCTATATAGGTTGTCCGCAACCACTACTACAATATACGGTTTCAATGCCGGGAGTAGTTATCCACTTGGAAAAATTCGACTCCGTTGCCGAATCGCGAGCCTGAAATCGGAAGTGACGTGCTATGTCATTGACGCTGACACGTCATATAACCTGCTGCTAGGACGACCGTGGATCCACGCCAACTGGATCGTTCCCTCTACTCTGCACCAATGCTTCAAATATGTTAAGGATGACGCGACAGTACGAACTGTCTTCGCTGAGAAGCAACCATTCAAAGGGTGGAGAATTACTTCACTGACGCTCTCCTATATCTAGAGACTGGTGAAATATCCAAAGAATCGCTGCCGGACAATGATGATAGTGGCAATGAGGCAGATTAAGAATCCGAAGCAGACGTGCCATCCATTTTGATTAATGAACCGATTATAGCATGTCTTAATAATCCCCAATGTAACACATATTCTGAAGATGAAGGTGAATGGGTAATTAATGATAATATTTCTTTCGATTATCCTGCGAGTATTGGGTTGTCTGAATCCATCATGGATAGCTTTCTACACATGCCTTTACATAGACCAAGTGTATTCGGTACGCCCATAGAATCTGTAGAAGAGGCCGTTTTGGTAATCCCTCCATCCAAAGAAGGTCAGTTACCGATAATTTTCGGTAGAGCCCAACCACGAGGGTCCACAATCGCAGATTCAAGTTCAGACTCAGACACCACACAATTCTTTCATTACGCGCGACCAGCGCGCCATATTATGAAGAAAATGGGGTACAACCTAAAGCATGGAGAAGGCCTGAATTTCAGAAAAGGAAGGCGTAGTTTGCTGCGTAACTTTGTGCCAAAAGGAAAGCCTGCAAATTACTATGATAATACACGCAGGGGGTTGGGATACGTTACACCCACGTCGCCAGCAACGGTTCAATTCAAAGATGACGAACCAATTCCATCGCATTCCGCCTCATCCTCCGAGTGAGACTCAGATGTCAGTGTGGGAATGATGTTCAAGAATCTCACCATTAATATGACCTCAAGCAGTCAATTGGAGCCTGCGGAAGCTGCTGATGAGGAACCATGGGCTCAGCAATTAGATCTCCAATGGGAAAATTGATTCGAACTACGCGACCCACCTACTGAAGACAAGGTGATGCAGGTCAACTTGGGTAGTCAAGATCACCCTAAGCCCATCTTTATAAGTGAAAGCTTGTCACTTATGGAAAAGGAAGAATTAATAATACTCGTAAAGGAGTATATAGACGTCTTCGCGTGGAACTACGAAGACATGCCCAGACTTGATCCATAAGTCGCCATGCACCGTCTGAATATCAAACCCGACGCCAAGCCAGTCAAGCAACAACAACGTCAGTTTTGCCCGAACATTATGGAGGCTATTGAAGCCGAAGTTCACAAGCTCATTGCATGTGGCTTCATACGGGAGGAACAGCATCCAGATTGGGTTGCTAATATCGTTCCCGTCCTCAAGAAGAACGGGAAGATATGAATCTGCATCGACTACCGTGATCTCAATACATCTTGTCCTAAAGACGAATTCCCACTACCCATCACCGATGTCATGATTGACAATACCTGTGGATTCGAAAGAATGTCTTTCATGAACGGCTTTTCAGGGTACAATCAGATTAAGATGTATCCCGATGACGAGAAGCATACTTCGTTCCGAACGCCATTGGGGGTATACTGCTACACTGTGATGCCCTTTGGGCTAAAGAACGCCGGAGCAACCTATCAGCGGGCAATGAGTACAATCTTCCGCGATCATCTCCAAAAAACGGTAGAATGCTATGTCGACGACATTGCTGTCAAAAGCCACAATAAGAATGACCATCTTCGTGACTTGAGAACGATGTTCGACATAATGCGGGCTCATCAACTGAAAATGAATCCGACAAAATCCTTATTGGGAGTTTCGAGTGGCAAGTTCCTTGGTTTATCGTTACATCAAAAGGAATTCATCTTGATCCAGACAAGGTCAAAGCCATTCAGAGCATGCATCCACCGAAGAATCTCAAAGAGCTTAGAGGCTTGCAAGGAAGACTGGCTTATATTAGAAGATTCATCGCAAATCTCTCAGGCCGCTGTCAGCCGTTCACCTGACTCATGAAAAAGGGTGCTTCCTTCGTATGGTATCAAGCTTGTCAGGAAGCTTATGAAGACATCAAGAGATATCTCACAAAACCTCCAGTCTTAGTGGCTCCCATATCAGGGAAACCATTCTTGCTTTATGTGAAAGCTCTGGACCATTCTCTTGGTGCCCTCCTTGCTCAAAAGGACAACAATGGTCACGAGCAGGCCATTTATTATTTGAGCAGGACTCTGATAGGGTGGAATCTCGCTATAATCCTATCGAGAAGGAGTGCTTGGCCCTTGTCTTTGCCGTTCAGAAGAAATGATATTATTTAGTTGGCCAAACCATACATGTCATCTCCAGAGTGAATCCTTTGCGCCTTCTCATGACGAAGCCAGGATCATTGAATTCAAGATTAGCTAAATGGGCACTCCTTTTGTCTCAATACGACATGACCTTTATCCCTCAAAAGGCGGTTAAAGGTCAGGCCCTTGCAGAGTTCTTGGCTGCTCATCCAGTCCCGGAGAACTCAAAACTTCACGAAGATATTTCGGATGAAGTCTTCGAGTCTAATGTTACTTCAGAGGATGAAGTTTGGCAGATGTTCTTCGATGGAGCATCTCGAATAGGTCCTAAAGGCAGGACCATTGCCGGAGTGGGGGTTGTGTTTATCTCCCCACAGAATCATGTCCTTCCTAGAGCATTCTCTCTGACAGAATCATGCTCCAACAATGTAGCGGAATATAATGCTCTGCTCATTGGCCTTCAGCTCGCCCACGGAATGGGGGTATGCTACCTCAAAGCCTATGGCGATTCAAAACTGATTATCAATCAGGTTAAAGGCGAATATGAGGTCCGCCACGAAGACTTGGTGCCTTATTACCATATAGCCATTGAATTGGCAAATCTGTTTGATGGTTTCTACATCGGGCACGTGTCTCGATCTCAAAATACCAAGGCAGATGCTCTTGCTGCATTAGCAATAACATTAGTCTTACCCGTCGACACCGAGTATCACCTCACAGTGGCAACTCGACACCTTATATGCTCTAAGCATATGTTAAAAACCTGAGAAGTCTATAATGTCTCCACGGATCTTGAGCCGAGAGATTGGCGATTTCCTCTCATCGACTATGCCTTACATGGTCTGCTGCCAGACGATCCTAAAGAAGCGGCATCCATCAGATGAAGGTCTCTCCGTTTCTACTACGATCCAATTCTAAAGACACTTTACCGTCATTCATATGACGGTGTCCTCCTCCGTTTCCTTTTCAATTCAGAGGCACAGGAAGTGCTTAAAGAAGCACACGACAGCATTTGCGGAGCTCATCAGCCAGGTCCAAAACTTAAAGACAGATTGCATAGGCTTGATACTATTGGCCAACCATGATAGCCGATGCCATCCAATATGCACGGAGGTGTAAAGCGTGCCAGATTCATGCGGACTTCATACACCAGCCCTCAGAGTTGCTCCACCCAACTGTTGCTTCATGGCCATTTGAAGCATGGGGAATCGATGTCGTAGGGCCAATCAGCCCCTCTTCGACAAGAGGTCACCGGTTTATCCTGACAATAACCGATTACTTTTCAAAGTGGGCAGAAGCCATACCACTGGTAGAAGTCAAAACTTCTAACATGGCGAATTTCATCAAACATCATGTCATCCATCGATTTGGTGTCCCTAGGTGGATCATCCATGATAACGGTCCCCAATTCATAAGCCAGGTATTCTATCAGTTCTGCGATAAATACCGAATTCAGAATGTGGCTTCAACTGCCTATAATCCCGCTGCTAATGGCTTGGCGGAAGCATTCAACAAAACAATCATCAAGTTACTCAAGAAGTTCGTCTCCTCGAATAAGCGAGATTGAGACGAAAAGCTTGGTGAATGTCTTTGGGCCTACCGAACCACGGTTCGGGCCCCCACAGGTAATACGCCTTTTTCCCTGGTATACGGGTATGAAGCAGTCATATCATTGGAGATCCATATGCCGTCATTACGAGTCGCTTTAATGATTAAGATCACATCAGAGGACAATGATCAGTTGCGCCTTCAAGAGCTCGAAGCCCTAGATGAGAAGCGACTACAAGTTCAGCAACACATCGAGTTGTATCAAGCTCGAATCTCAAAAGCCTTCAATAAGGTCAAACAGAGAATCTTCCAGAAGGGAAATTTGGTTTTAGCCGTCAGACGACCGATAATTATGATGCACAAGACCAAAGGCAAGTTTCAGCCTAAATGGGAAGGATCGTTTGTAATAGAAACAGTCTATTCAAACGGAGCATACCGCCTTATGACTTCAGATGGCGATTTACTCATGATGCCGATCAATGGCAAGTTCTTAAAGAAGTATTATCCTTGATTAAGGATCCTTCTCATGATCAAGTTAACACTACACCTCTGATCAAGACCTTCACATCCAAGGTACACGCAAGGAGAGCCTCTCTCTTCCTCCAAACGAGATCATGCAACCATATACTAGTAGGAACCTGGTCATACATTGTTTGTCTCAAAGGAGAATCAAGGTTACACATACCAAATGATCCAACATCCTTAACGGTTAAGGATAGAGGAAAATGTTGGCCTTTAAGCCCAACATAAGTCCTCAACAACTCATCATGCTGAGGGGAATAGCATGGCTAGCCCGACTCAAACGGTAGTTGGTAAAGGTATATCAAACTCGTTGACAGCTGAGGATTTGCTAAAAATCCTAAGGGACCTGTCCCCATTTGATTCCCTCTCCAAAATCACTTACCAATTCTCATCCATATAATGGTAAGACCACATATACAGATCTTTCCATCCATTTCGCTGTTACGTTAACATTAAACCTATGACAGTAATCTCCTCGTTTTTCGCAATGAAAACGAAACCTTTTTCCAAATCCCATCAAACTTTGAGCTTGGTGGCTTCTCAACCGGTTATGTCATTGCGACCTCTGAACTGGCAGATAGCCAAGTCTCAATTTCGAGCTTGTTGACATTTACAAAAGACAAGTCTCAATTTCGAGCCTGTTGACATTTACAAAAGACAGGTCTCACCTTTTAGTCCGTAAGGACTAACTTTGAGCTTGGTGGCTTCTCAACCGGTTATGTCATTGCGACCTCTGAACCGGCAGATAGCCAAGTCTCAATTTCGAGCTTGTTGACATTTACAAAAGACAAGTCTCAATTTCGAGCCTGTTGACATTTACAAAAGACAGGTCTCACCTTTTAGTCCGTCAAGGACTAACTTGAGCTTGGTGGCTTCTCAACCGGTTATGTCATTGTGACCTCTGAACCGGCAGATAGCCAAGTCTCAATTTTGAGCTTGTTGACATTTACAAAAGACAAGTCTCAATTTCGAGCCTGTTGACATTTACAAAAGACAGGTCTCACCTTTTAGTCCGTCAAAGACTAACTTTTGAGCTTGGTGGCTTCTCAACCGGTTATGTCATTGCGACCTCTGAACCGGCAGGTAGCCAAGTCTCAATTTCGAGCTTGTTGACATTTACAAAAGACAAGTCTCAATTTCGAGCCTGTTCACATTTACAAAAGACAGGTCTCACCTTTTAGTCCGTCAAGGACTAACTTTGAGCTTGGTGGCTTCTCAACCGATTATGTCATTGCGACCTATTAACCGGCAGATAGCCAAGTCTCAATTTCGAGCTTGTTGACATTTACAAAAGACAAGTCTCAATTTCGAGCCAGTTCACATTTACAAAAGACAGGTCTCACCTTTTAGTCCGTCAAGGACTAACTTTGAGCTTGGTGGCTTCTCAACTGGTTATGTCATTGCGACCTCTAAACCGGCAGATAGCCAAGTCTCAATTTCGAGCTTGTTGACATTTACAAAAGATAAGTCTCAGCTTTTAGTCCGACAAGGACTCCTCTATACTTGTTGACATATACAAAAGACAAGTATCACCTTTCAATCCGACAAGGACTATTTTGAGCCTGGTGGCTTCTCAATCGGTTATGTCATTGCGACCTCTGAACCGGCAGATGGCGAAGTCTCATTATTTAGTACAGTAAGGACTCTCCTTTCAAATAGCTGCAATACAACTTGGAAGCGACAATTAAAAAAAAATAAAACAAATTAGAGACACGACAGGGGAGTGAAAACAAAATTATTTTTATTGATTCCGAAAAGAAGGGATACATGAAGGCATATATATTACAAGCTATGAGCGTGCGTCGTAAGATCTGATCCATTCTTCAAGAAAGGCCAGCCTTGTCTTCCTATCATCAGCAGCCCGGACAAGCGCCTACGATCTTAGCTCAGCCTCATTAAAGCTCGCCGTCTGGGCAAAGCGAGCTTCAACTTCAACCTAGGTTGCCCTCTAAGCTAACTCCCATCGCGAGAGTTCGTCACTCTGAGCCTTAAGTTGCTCAAGCCGTGCAGTCTCTTCAAGACGCACTGGTTCAGCCTTGGATAAGAGAAGATTTGCCTTCCTGATCATCTCCTTCGCCTTTTCAATTTTATCTTCAGCGTCAAGAAGAGCACTGTTAGAAGCATCTATGGCGTCCCCGAGTTCTACCTTCCTTGTTTCCAAGGACTTCAAATTAGAAGAAATGGCCTTAGCAGCTTCCTGAGCGGCAAGATGGGCTTCATGCATTTGAGCAACAAGGTGCGCAAGCTGCTCGCTAACCGAAGACTCCAGGTCTGAATGGCTAAGACGGCGCCATTCGTCTACATCCCTCTCAAGTTGGTCTACCAGAAGTTCTAATGCAGTGGCCTGGTCATCCCCTCCAAAGTCTCGGATACTGTCAATGCTTCTGGAGAGGACCACCTTTAAAGTAGAGAATGAGGTAGTCGAGCCTTTCAAGATCAAAGCAATGGATCGCTTCAAGCTCTTATAAAAGCTGTCAACTAGCTCAACCACAAATTCATTCTAGGCCTCAATCACTCCTGGCAGATGAGCAGCCCCTGAACAAACAGTTTCCACCAGCTTTATTGACACCACTGTGGAAGGAATAGTAGAAGCACTGGCTGCAGCAACATGAGAGGTCGTCGGCGATCTCAGAGGAGTTCTCATTGAAACTAGTACACTAGCCACAACCGAGGTCGGACTAGTGACTATTTCTGGGAGAGTAGGCACAACCACCAGTGTTGGAGAAGTAGGACTGGTAATCACCCTCAGCTCCGCACCCGGCAAGACAGGTGGCGCTGGCGAAACCGATGACATCTCACTCACCGATATAGTTGGAAGTAAGATTGGTTCCATGACTATCGTCCCCTCAACTTCAGTTCCTCTGGCTGGTTCAGACTGATAAGAGGGCAGGTCGCCATACAAAGCATCCAACTCAGCAGCATCCGCCGTGGTCGAAGTACTTACTTCACCCCTGGTTCCCTCAGGAAGATTGGTTGGCTCTCTTGAAGTCGATGCACCCAGAGACGGAACACCTGCAACAAGACTTTGTTTAGGCAAGGCATAACAAATAGCAAGAATTAAAAGGTCAAAACAGTACCAAAAGATGATGTCGCCTTAATCGTCTTGACGGCTGCATTAGTCCCTGCGGGCTCCATTGGAAAATCTTTGCGGAATCAACACGAATGGCCGGCCCACCTTCACTGGCCGAACCCTCCGTGGTCCACCCAAAGGAACTAGAAGCTTCGGAACTTCCTTTCGAAGTCCCGGCGCCCGAAGGACCGACATCAGCCGCGTCATCTCTGGATTCTTCCGAGACGGCAAAATAGCCAGCCTCATCGCCCTCTTTATAAGTAAATAAGGGATCATAATGCTCCCCTTGTTCTCCGACAGCTTCAGTTCTCGGGCTTCTTACTGCCTCAGTGCCTGAATCACAAAGCAAATAATGAGCTGTCCGGAATACATAAAAAGTATATTACAAGAGCGAAGCTGATCTTACCCGGGTCCAGGCGACTTCGCCAGTAGTCGGTTCAGGAACCGACGATTCAACTACTAACGGGGCAAGAGAAGGAAGCGCTGCAGATGGTTCGCCCTCTACAACAACTGTAGGGGCTTGGCGACGGGGTTTCTTCACCACCTGCTTCCTGCGAGATCCACCCTTTCGTTTTTGCTTGAAGTGGACGTCGGGATCCTCCTCCTCCACTTCTTCTACATGTTCTGTAGGGGCCGTCCCCACCATGCCAGAAGCAGTTGCAGGAGTTTCGGCATTTGTCTTCGCTTCAAAGCGAGGACTTTCTGCATCCGAGGCTTCACTGTCGTCAACAGCAATGAACTCCCCAAGGCCTGGGACGCGAACCCTTTTACCCTCACCTTTCTCAGTGACCTTCTGCTTTAGCCGCTGAGAAATCAACTTCACACTAGAAGAGTTGATAGAGAATCCAGTGGGTGTGGAGTTTGAATTTGCATACCACTGGCAGAATCCCAGGGTCATTAAAAGGTTCGGAGTTTTTAGCGGCATGCACAGCCGCGCCTCGGTACAGCCTGCAATAAAGAACTGCCAGGCACAGGCTCCATCGATGAGGCTCCCCATGAAAGCCAGATTGAGGTTTGGGTTGCCCACGTACAGTTGGTCATATCCAACTAACGGGCAAACCGACTTGGAATATAGGGCTTCAAGTAGCAGGTGTCCCCGTTTCTGTACAATAAATGTGAGGGCCGAATGCTGACCAGCCACTCAAAAATTTCCCAGCTCAATGATGTCTGCCCTTCCCCCGCATCTTTGAACTCCTCTCCATAGCCCGCATCCCGAATATAGGGAAAGCAGCAGAAAAGGCTATAGACGTCATAGCGATTCAGCAACTTACGGACCGCAGCCACGTAAGTCCTCAGCCATGAACATCCTTCGAATCGACGGAGAAGCGCCGTTCGAACACCTTCTGGGGGTCCTCTCCGGCTTCAATCAAGGAGGGACAGTGAAGGGAAAACCACGCCATCAAATATGTATACGGCAGACCTATTCTGGGGTTCGGTCCGTCGCTGGGCAAAACAGTCCCCTTTCCCCGCTTCGTCGAGGGCGGCCTACAGAAAGCCTCCGTCAATGCACGAAGGCCTCTCTGAATACAGCACACCATGGCTGGAAGAAGTCCCAGAGAATGACCATGGACTAGACGAACAGCAGGCAGCAGGACAGTCGGATGAATGACGTCACCCGACGAAGATGGCACCACGCACCTCTTCAACCAGACCGTCAAGAAACCAGCCAACAGTGCCTTCTGGGACATCGGCCGACGAGCCTGGTGATGGAAACTCCAAAGGATATCACCTTTCTCATAGGGGCCGTCGTCTTCTTCCACAATCAGATCCCCTTGAGAATGCTTTTGCATCCGGCTAAAGATGTCTTCATTAGCGACTCCACAATGAGCCACTTCAGGAGTGTTTTCCATATCGGGGAACAAATAATCTCCCCAGCTCTTCAAGCTGTATGAAGTTCCCTTACTGATTCCATGCATACTTGAGCAAATGTACAAATGGCACATTAATTCCCGGTAGGTCTCAAACAAGGCGGGCTCCTGCTTCTCCAGAAGAGCCAATTCTGCCTCGCACGGGAAGTATTCTTCATATGGGAAAGATCCCAAGGGCAGAGCAGAGACTTCCCACATCTCATGCATAGCCATACCCAATTCGCCAACAGGGGTGAAGAAGGTCCCTGTAGCCGGGCAGTATAACTCAAAGATGGCGTAGAAGTTCGCTACGCTCATCTGAATACCGTAGCAGGTCGCCCTGACGGCCTCATAAAGATTCAGCCTCTCCAGATCCTCCTCGAAATGACCAAGGACATATAGAGTCAAATCCCTCCACCATGCCTTCGGAGGGTGAATCCACCCTGGGGTCCTGAAATCAGTGGCTGGATAGTTGCCACGAACCTTAAAGAATTGATTTCCAAAGGTCTGCGCCACCACAGGATTTTCTCCCACTGGGATGTCTCACGATACATTCCCAGGGTGTAGACCCATTATGCAACGAGGAGGCCCCGCCCTTGTGTAACCGGGTGAGGGAAGTATCAATTTCCTTACGTGAATGGAGTCAGTACTCCGACTCACTTGTCACTGCATCTTCCGAGCCTTCGTCACGCATTCGAAGAAAGACAAGGGAAAAAGCCGCTTGTTAGACGGAAGATAGAACTTCTCGCCATCCAATTGGAAAATCCACTGCCCCTCTCCGGCTAGCAGCTGGCGATCATGGTCTGGCGCTGCGTCTCCAAACATGAAGTTAGGCTTCCGATAGATTCTTCGGTCAGAATATTCAAGGGGAGCAGTTGTTAAGATGCTCCTCATGGTGCGTTGATCTCCACCATAAATAAGTGTATCTCGAGCTGGAGAGCTCCGCTCACTAAAAAGCGAAGCCTGCCCTTGGAACTGTAAGCTGACATTGCCGTCTAACCCCCTGGCCGTGCCGAAGAGACTGTTCAAAGGATCAGGAGTGTAGTGCACTGCAAGAACAAAGAAAAACCATGATTAGCTCATCAACCGATCAAGGGCTAAAACAAGAAAGCAAAATTTGACAAGGCATAGCCTCGCTCTCTGAGCGAAGCTGGCCTAACGATAGCTTCGCCCCGAAGCTTAGCTTCACAACTGCAGTATAACTCCGCATTCCACACGAAGGCAGGATGCAGGAAAATATCCAAGTGTTAGCTTCGCTCTGAAAGCTTAGCTTCGAACAACAGAATGCGACAAAGCCCCAAGGGTTAACTTCGTCAGAAGGGCATTACGGTCCTTTTCTGTCAAATTTCAAAGGACAGCTTTGCATCCTGTCATTCAACAGGATGTGAACCGGCTAAGGGATAGCTTCGCTTGGAAGCTTAAAGAAGAACTCTTCAGTTCTTGGATTCCCGATCAAGGAATCAAGAAAAATTTAGGGAATCGGACTCCCTAAAATTACAAGATCATGATTAATCTCGTTCTGGATTCATTTAAGGACAGCCAGAAATCAGTTTTAAAGGAGAGGCGACAGTCTCTAATCAAAAGGGAAAGTTCCCTACCGGCGATTGGTCGTTCGATGACCGGAGGAGGAGAAGGACCCTCCGTTGCAGAGGTTGCGACCTCTTTTCCCGCTCGTCTCTTGGGAGCCATTGAAGAATAGTGGAGGTTCTTGAATTCTCAAGTAAGAAGGAAGAAGAAGAGGAGTCAAGTGCCCTGTAAAAATTTTAAAGAGAAGTGATCCTTTCTCTCTCAGTCCGATCGGGCTTTTATAGGCCGATGAGCGCCTGAAATGACGCCTCGAAAAGAGTACAGGCTGTCGTTTCAAATTAATTTGAAACGGCGCCTAAAGCGCCTTCCCGAGAAGCGCTGATTCAGCCCCGCTAAGGGCTAACTCCGCCATAAGTCAAGTGCTGACTTAGCGCGACGTATCGATTACTTCGCCGCAAAGCCTACCTTAGCTCCGCTAAAGGCACAGTCCGAACTTCGCGGAAAATTTATGCTAGTTTCGCAGGTAGCTCGTCCCTGATTCAGAAAGGATTGTCCTTATCTTCGCATAGCTCCGCTGAGTCAATTCAAAATGAAGGCAAAGCAAAAATCAGATGAGCAGAAAATAAACTTTCATTAATTTAAAAGGAAGGGTACATTGATACTACATCAAGGTTGTGTTTCATACAACAGAATTATTTGCTCAAAAGGCATAAAGTGGTCCTATATACTTCCAAGCCAAACCAACTGGACACGAAAGGCCTTCCTCCTGCACAAGGCCGTAATCCTTCGCATAATGGCAGATGGTGCCACAAGGACAAGGCCGTAATCCTTCACATAATGGCAGATGGTGCCACCAGGAAGTTGAACCTTCCGTGATCAAAATTGGCGAAGGACCAATTGCCACCAGAAGGCTGGATCTTCTTTGATGAAAATTGGCAAGGAGGATCTGAGACCTTACAGGTGACGTCCGCTTTCCCGAAGTGGATCATCTCGGATAAGCGACTACCAGCCTCGCCTCGAAGTGGATCATCTCGGGTAAGCGATTGCCAACCTCTTCTGGGAACACACATCAGTTGCCCCAGTTTGTTCCTCCTGCTTAGGATTAAAGTTTCAATTGGAAAAGCAAGAGGCAACTTTCTGGTCTCTTTCATCAAGTCACAAGATTGGCGAACATAGCTCACTGCGATGCAAACTGAAACAAGTTAACAGTAAGTCAAAGGAAAAGCTGCAAAAACGCTAAGTCAAATTCTTTGGGGCGAAGCAATTTATATCCGATTCAGTTAAAGATTGATTTCAGTTAAAGTAGAGGATAGCCTCGCTTGCACAGTGATGATGGGCTAGCTCAGCATAAGCCAAGTCCTAACCTCGCCTATATGGCTAAGCCAGACTGATCCTGAGGGACGCAGTCTTAGCCCCACCTATATGGCAAGACTGGCTCAACCTTGAAGAGACTAAGTCCCAATTTTTGCCTAAATGGCGAACTTAACACATATGCAATGATCTTTCTTTGATCAAGTCAAAATGATAGCTTCGGTGGGAAGCTGGGCTAAAACCCTTCTCTGCAGATCAGTCTAATACAAACAAAGGACAAGGGAAATCAATCCCTGAGGCAGCTGTTAAAGCTAAATTAAGGGAGTTAAACTCCCTAAAGATGATCAGTCTATTGGTGAAGTCTCTGGATGACCGAGACTTACCGGTCCTTGGCTGGGTAATAATCAGAGTGGGCACCCCACTAGTTCAGAGATCTGAGTATCTCTCTCCAATAACCAAGAGAAGAGAAGAGCAGACCACTTCTCTTCAGTGGACCTCAAGTGTCTTATTTATAGGCCTCATGGCCTGAGCGCTGCCGCTTCAGGCAAAGAAGCGTGAGCGGATTTAAGGCATTTATTAAGCCTTGAAAAAAGGAATGGTTTCCCTCGAAACCGTGCAAGGAAGAAATGATCTCCCTCATTAAGGCATTTATTAAGCCTTGAGAAAGGGGATATTCTCCCTCGGAAGCACACAAAGGAGGAATCTCCCTCGATTAATGCAAGAGAGGTTATTATAACCTCGAAAAAGGAGCAATCCTTCTCGTAACTGCCGAAAGCAGTTGGCCTCGGGAAAGGGAAGATGTTCCAAAGCGAACCTATTCCGGAAGGCTCGGACGCGAAGCTACCCAGATGCAAAGCTACTCAGACGCGAAGCTACCTAGACGCGAAGCTACTCAGAGTCGTGAATCTACACGATTCATCGGTGAATCTATCCCAAAGCAGGATTGAAAGCGAAGCTGAACTCAACTACTATGGCGACGTTCGTACTTCACATACCACCAATCAAAGCAATTCAAAGTATTTCGAAGTCTGAGCCATTGTAGACTTTTGAAAACTTTGAAGGGGGTCTTGTTGACACTTAAAAAAGACAAGATTCTTATTGGTTCGAACGATGTCTAAACTTGTTGACATTTACAAAAGACAAGTGACAGATAAGCTGACGACCAGTTCTCACCCATCTCCGAGGGACAAGGAAGCAAATTAGATTCTACTGATCAGACAGTAAGCCCAGATTGTCTCTAAACAGACCTCAGCAGGTCTAAGATGTTAGCACTTAGCATCACATGAGCCCAAAGGGACAGCCTCGCCTGAGAGGCTAAGATCATCTAAACTTCGCCTTGAAGCCATTCACAACTCCGTCAGGAAGCTAACTCATAGCTTTGCCTGAACTGCTCAAGTTAAGTCCGCAGAGAGTTAGCTTCGCTAGAAGCCACACGCAACCTCGCAGAAGGGTATGCGGTAGCTTCGCCACAGATGATATCTAGCTCCGCTGAAGAGCTGTCTTCTGACTTTGCCATATGGTCCTTCCAGCTTCGCTGTGAGCTCGACGCGACAGCTCCGCTATGGATCTGATATGGTCAACCTTTGATCAATTAAATCTCCAGATGAGATCAAATCTAATCAGGATTGAGATCAAATCCAATCAAGATCAAATATGAGATCAAATTTGGCAGTTGATTGCCATAATCTCTTGACTCTCCTAAAACGAGTAAGAGGATCAGGGGAAATCTTCCAACTATATGGAAAGGATCAAAACAGATCAAGAGGATCAACCGACCTGCTATTTCTAGCTTCGCAGAAGCTGATCCTAGCCTCGCAGCAAGGCTACTTTCCAGATTTAAACAGATTTGATTCAATCTATTTTTATATTTTCAAGGGACGATTATACCCTTGCTCTCCCTATAAATAGCCCACCAGGGGCACAAAAAGAGAGAACCCCTGCGTACGAAGACCTCCCACACACACAAAGACTTCTTCTGGACGACTTCACGAGAAGAGACGGCAGACTTCTCGAGAGGACGCACCGCGCGTACAAACAGAGATATATTCTCTTGAATTCAGAGACTTTTAGAGAGCTGCTTCTCTAATCAGGGTGCTGATACCCTAATACCTTCCTTCTTCTCAAGGAATCTCCGGAACCAGGCGAGAAGGAATTCCTATGTGAAGGCGGTTTTGAGAAGTAACAAGAGGGTTCTACCAACCTTTGTTCTCCAATTCCCCGAACCAGGCGAGAAGGGAATCTCATCGCTCGCATCGTCAAAGGGACAAAGTGGTCGCGCGCTGACCAGACTCCTATCGGCACACTTCTCCAAAATTTCTGAGGAGATCTACTTGTAATCTTTTATATTATTTGTAAATTAGCTCCTCAACTTCTTTTTTCTGTAAGTTTTCCCCCTTTGCAAATCAATGGAAAACACCTCCGAAGCAAGGTAAAACATGCAAGGGTTCCAGGTAAGTCATCAACCAAAGGAGGTAAGTTTTTCTGTTAGTTTTCTTTCTTTTAATTTTTTAGTTTAGATCACAACACCATCAACACCCACTTCTTTCATCACTCTTATTTCTTTGTACATATCCATTTCTATTTTCTCCACCTTCTAGATCTACCACTTTCTTCCTAACTTGACTTTAACTCCATTTTTCTCTTTTCTTTTTAAGAACTAAAAGAAGAATTTTAACCATTAATTGTAGCATAAAAGAGAACTTAATAATAAGCTTTCATCGCTAGTCCCTCCTTGTGGATCACGACCCACATAGCCATTTGCTATAGCGGTAATATTGAGTACTTGCACATTCTATTCCTAAAGTTCTGAAATTGTGTATTTTTGTGTGCAGGTTCCAGCTCAATCATTCTTTCTTATTTTTCCTTTGTCTAAGTATTACTAGTTTTCTTTATAATTTTTTTCTTTTGCAAGTACTGATCATATTGCCAAGTTCCGTAAACGTCGATCCTGGGAGTAACAAATGGTACCGTAGAATATTAATTTCATCACAACACTTGTGACAGTATGACTAGACCCCTGACGAGACACAGCAGCCAACAACATCGGGAACAGCTGCACCAGTCCACGCTTCGGTACTACCCCTGCTACTAGACAAAGGAAGTAAAAGGAGGTCTGATTCGACAAATCACTGAAGAAGGATCCTTCAAAGGGACTCAAAGCTCCTTTTCGCTTCGATATATTGGCACAACTTACCAATACCCCAGTTCATATCACTCTGTACGAGCTACTTCGTCTCTCAAAGGAGACAAGAGAGGCGCTTAGGGATACACTTGCTAACTCAAAGTCCTTCCTGACAAAAGTACTGCAATCTCTAATAATGATAACAGGACCCCATGCCTCCAACATCATTTGGTGCAATGTCAGGTGCCACTCATCATCTTCACTCCTGAGGACATGCTCCTCCAAGATAATAGGCATGATAGACCTCTGTAGTACACTGGGTACATTAGTTGTACATGTATCGAGAGGATCCAAGTCGATACCGGGGTCTGCTCTCAGCATCATCTCGAAGAGGCTTCTCTACTTCCTGGGTATCCCACTCAGCAGGTTGTCGACCACCACTACAACCATCTATGGTTTTAACACTGGAAATAATTACCTTCTGGGCAAGATTCATCTCCGATACTAAATTGGAGACTTGAAATTAGAAGTGACGTGCTACGTCAATGACGCTAGCACATCTTACAATCTCTTGCTCGAACGACCATGAATCCATACCAACTGGATCGTGACTTTCACGTTGCACTAGTTCTTCAAATATATAAGAGATGACACTGTGGTCTGAATGTTATTCGCTAAAATGCAACCGTTCAAAGGAGTAGAGAATTACTATACTGATTCCCTGCTTTACCAGGAGGATATCAAGCCACTGAAGTAGTCATTGACCGATGACGTCAACAGTGGCAACGAGGTGGACTTAAAATCAGAAGAAGTTGCGCCGGCTACTTTGAGCATAAAACAAATTATATCATATTTAAATGATCCTGATTATAATAACCCCGCCGAAAATGAGGGCGAGTGGGTCCTTAATGAACATGTTGCTTTTGATTACTCTTTTTGTCTTGCGAATGTTCTTAAATCTGTTGATATTAGTTCCTTATACATGCCCTTGCCCATCCCAAAAATGGCATGCATGCATATAGAGGACAATGAAGGGTCTGTCTTCATTGTCCCTCCTTCTAAAAGGGACCAATCACTGATTATATTCGACAGAGGCCAAGCTCCTGCCACGACATCCAAAGAATCAGACGACTTGGAACCCCAATAATTCTTTCATTACGCGGATCAGCAAACCACATGATGAAAAGAATGGGGTACAACTTGTATCGTGGAGATGGTTTGGATTTCGAGAAAGGGCGACGCATACATTTGCAACCTTTCATACAGGAAGGAAAATCTACCAACTATTATGATCGCACATGCAGGGGGTTGGGATACGTCGCTCTGCCTCCTCCGTCAAAATCAGAGTCTGATGAGTCCCTACCATCACAATCATCAGACTCATCCAATTGAGATTCAGACATTAGTGTGGGGTTAGTTTTCAAAAATCTCTTAGCCAACATGGCATATATAAGTCAGGCAGAGCTAGATGAAGGCATTGAGCCATTCGATGCTGATCTGTGGGCTTAACAACTGGATCTTCAATAGGAAAAACGTTTCAAACAGTGCGAACTTTCAACTGAAGATAAGGTGATCCAAGTCGATGTGGGTGATCAAGCACATCCAAAGCTCATCTCTATAAGCGAAAGCCGTATAATAAACAGAGAAGCAAGATCTCATATCTCTTATATGGGAGTATATAGATGTCTTTGCTTGGAGCTATGAAGACATGTCTGGCCTCAATCCTCAAGTGGCCATGTATCATCTCAACATTAAACCGAATGCCAAGCCAGTTAAGCAACACAAATGAGGATTTTGACCTAACATCATGGAGGCAATCGAGATCGAAGTTCATAAGCTCATCGAATGCGGCTTCATTCGAGAGGAACAACACCCAAACTGGGTTGCTAATATTGTCCCTGTACTAAAAAAATGAAAAGATCAGAGTTTACATTGACTACTATGATCTTAATGCAGCCTGTCCTAAGAAAGAATTTCATTGGCCATCACTGATGTCATGATTGACAATACATGTGACTTTAAAAAGTTGTCTTTCATGGATGGCTTTTCAGGATACAATCAAATCAAGATTCACCCAGATGATGAGAAGTATACATCATTCAGAACGTCATTGGGGGTATACTGCTACATAGTAATGCCATTCGGATTGAAGAATGTGGGTGCAACTTACCAACGTGCCATGAGCATAATTTTTCGTGATCATCTATGAAAAATGGTGGAATGTTATGCTGACGCCTTGTAGTCAAGAGTTATAGTAGAAGTAACCATCTCGATAACCTGAGAATCGTATTCGACATCATGCGGGCTCACCAGCTAAAGATGAACCTGACCAAATCATTCCTGGGAGTGTCGAGCGGCAAATTCCTTGGATTCATCATCACAACAAAAGAAATTCACCTTGACCCTGACAAAGTCAAGGCCATTCAGAGTATGCAACCTCTGAGAACCCTCAAATGGCTTAGAGGTCTATAAGGCAGACTCGCCTACATCCGAAGATTAAATGCACGTCTTTTAGGTCGTTGTCAATCATTCACACAGTTAATGAAAAAAGGCGTCTCCTTTGTATGGGATGAAGCTTGCCTAAAGGCTTTTGAGAATATCATATAATACCTCACCAAGCCTCTAGTCTAACTAGCTCCCATTTTAGGAAAACTATTCTTGCTCTACATGCGAGCTATGGACCATTCTTTAGGCACTCTTTTAGCACAGAAGAACGATGAAGGCTGCGAACATACCATCTACTACTTGAGCAGAACTCTGATCAGAACTGAATCTCGATACAACCCCATCAAAAAGGAGTATCTTGCCCTCGTCTTCGCTATCCAAAAGACATGATATTATTTGGTTGGCCAAACTATACATGTCATTTCAAGAGTCAATCCCCTACATAATCTCATAATGAAACCAGGGTCCTTGAATTCTTGATTGGCTAATTGGGCCATTCTGTTATCCTGATGTGTGCGAACTGGCAAGTGTACCAGTCGTGAAGCAAGTAATATCCTAGTTATTAGAGTATCGTCCCACAAAGATTGTGTTAACCAAATATCAACTAATTGTTCCTAGATCTATTTGAAAATCTCAATGATGATGAAGGATTTAATCTAATAGACTTAACTATTCTTAACTAAAAGCTAATTACTTGTTGAGTTATTTTTATGAGAAAAGGTAAGGCAATTATTTTAGTAAATTGTATTAGATATAGATCAAGTATTAATATTAGCCAATCATTACTCATGTTAACAATCGAAAGATCACATAAGTAATCTCAAACACAACTATATATTTTATATCTAAAACCTACAATCTCTCAATCTAGTAAGTTTAGTAGTAAAAGAAGCATTAACCATAGTAGATTTAATATATGATTGCATCATCTCTTACGCCTTAACTTATCGAGATGTGGTTTCTAATTCTTTAATGCTACACTAAATTATCTCCTTTCTGTTGGCCAAAAGGTTACAATCCCCGGGTTATGTGTTTTGATGATAACAAACCATATAAAAACTATTTGGTACTAACAGAAGTTAAAGAACAAATATCAGGTTGATACAGGAATTGATGGCTCAAGAGTTCTCATGCATGGGATATTAGGGTTTAGTTCAAACATTGTTCAACATCAACTATCAGAGACTCCTGCTTGTAGACTCATATAGTTTGTTTTGTTAAAGAATAGTATAAACGTTTGAAGCTCAAATACACCCACACAAATTCAATACATTTGGCTTTTGGTTTAACCGGTTTTGGATTTCAAGTACATATATCGGGTTTTAGATTTGAACCAGTTTTAGTTCTGCTGATCTGCTTGACACCCTTTTAAAGTTGTTATCATAACTTTTTCTTCTTATATTCAAATAACATGATTTAACTTACATTTCAAAGCTAACTTTCAGATCTAAATTTCTTATTCAATAATAATTTTCAGATTCAAATTTTAAAGATGTCAAATATTTGGTTGAACTCTGTTCTTGTTCCAAAAATAGCTTACAGTTTCTGATTTGACACCTGTCAGTGTTTTATTGGTAAATTTCTAATAAAACATGATATTGAGTTGATTTCAGTTGCATTAAAAAGAAGCCTTAAAGATCTACAAATTATTCCTATATACCAAATTCTGAATTCGAACGTTTACATCCTGAAAAATGTGCTCAAAGTTAACTAATCTGCCAGATTTGCAGTAATGGCTAATTTTCTGGAGGCTGATTTTTAACATGTTTTTAAAACGTGTTTAAGTTTAAAAAAATCGTTAGCTGTATTAGAGGGTCAATTTCTTCCTCTTTTATTTAGATAAAAATTTTCTATGTTTACTCTTCCTAAATCCTATATAAAGGGGTCATTAGGGTAGAGGTTTTCACAACAACAAATTCAAAGATCAAAAGTTTTGAGTTTTCTTGAGAAAGAGCTTTTGTTTAAGTTTTGGGTTATTATTTTCAAAAGTTTTCTGAAAGTTTTTGGTTCTTAAAATCTCTCTTCTGTTTTTATATCACTTACAAAACCTTGAGCTTCAATCTCATATATTATTCTCTAGGGTTTTGTAAAGAAAAGTTTTTCAAAAGAGAGTTTGTGGTCTTTTGATCACCAAGTGATTATTGTATTTGTGGCTCCACTACCTCTGAACTAGAGGAGTGTGATTGAGGAGTTGGGTACTCCCTAGTGGTTGTAATCCTTTGTGAAAGTTCTAGTGGATAGGAAATCCTTCTGGGTGAAGGCGGGGACGTAGAGCTGGATGCTCGAACCTCGAAACAAATCTCTGTGTTTGCAATTGGTTTACTTATTTTATTTACTTGCTTTCCATTCATTCTTATATTGTTGATCAGTATTCTCACAACAAGATTGCATTGCGCACCTCAAACTCTTATTTAGAGGAATCACGAGGAAGGAGTTCAGAGCCCTTCACAGGGTATTCGGCTTCTAATCTTGCTTTGAGTGATTGTTGCATCATCTCATTTTAAATTTGTGCATTGATTAGCATTATCACCTATTCACCCCCCTCTAGGTGATTTCAATTGGTATCAGAGCTAGGACTCTAGTTTTGGCTTCACATCCTTAGAGAGATCCTATAATTTGCTAATCACTATTTTCATATCTTCATTCATACACTAGTAAAGATGGCCGAAAACATTAAGACCCCTCCCAAATTTGATGGTCTCAACTTTCCCAAATGGAAAGTTAGGATGAACATTTTTCTACAATCTCTAGGTAGCCTAGTTGCTAAGTCTTTGACCAAACCATTTAGCAAACCCGAAGGTGAGGAGGACACTTGGTCCGAACTTACCTCCAAGGAATTTGATGCTAATTCGAAGGCTCAAAATGCCCTACTTTTAGCTTTGAATGAGGATGACTTAATACGGGTTATCCATTGCAAATCTGTTGGCCCAAGGTTACAATCAACCGGTTTTTGAGTTTTGATAATTACAAAACATATATAGTTATTTGTACTAATCATTTTTAGTGTTTAAAGTGTGTTTCAGGGTTCTAAGGATTCATGAAGTGTTCTTCCCTAAAGGAAGGTTGTTTTGACTCAAGTTGGTTCATTTCGGGTTCAAGATATCAAGCCATTCAAGATCGCATATGGAGAAGCCCACTTGAAGACCTTGTAGTCACCTTGAACCTATGTAAGAGTTAGTTTGTTAAAGAATGAGGTTGTGTTAAGTTGGCTCAAGAACACACACACACACCATCACTTTCCAAAATACGGTTTTTATTTTTGGTATTTGATTTAGGTTCATGCCTTGATAGTTATACATGATTCAAAATTTTATAAATTTTATATCTTGTTTATATCATGTATACCAACCTTTATGGCATGATACTTAATCATATATCCTTACAAAATTATTTTGAAAATTTTTCAAAGTTCAAAAAATTTCCTATAATGTATCCTGTTTCAGGCCTGTTGGTCGACCGGGCCGGTCGACTGGTCCATTCCAGGCCTGATCGGTCGACCGGACCGGTCGACCGAGCCTTATGGTCAGGGCGTGCATGTTTGTGCACGTCTGTCGGTCGACCGATCGGTCGACCGACCGGAAGCACTTTGCTCTGGGTTTTTGTCGGTCGACCGGGCCGGTCGACTGACAGAACAAAGAGAAATTTTTCTTTGGCTTCCAGTCGACCAACCGGTCGACCGAGTCCAACAGCTAGTTTGCCAATTGGAGCCGACCGGGCCGGTCGACCGACAGCCGCCAGCAGCCCCTAACGGCTACTTTTCTAATTTCTGGTTTCTTGATTTGATGGGGATTTGTGTGTCAGCTATATCTAAAAATTTGAGGGCTACTTTCTGACCTAATAAGCTAGTTTTAATCATGTTTAGATTTCCTCTAATCCCTATAGATAGAGGGGATTGGTCACTTGCAAATTACAAGAAAAATTCCTAGTTTTCAAGTTTCCAAAAGAAAGAAAAAGTTTTCAAAAGCTTTCAATTCTCTAAGTGCATTCTTGGCTATTTATTTTCAGTTATTTTTCAAGCAATTTTTCTTACTTTACAACTGAATTTCTCTCTACACTTCTTGAGCCAAAAATCCTCTCATTCTATAAGGAAGTTGTAAAAGAGAAGTTTGTGATCCCTTGTTGATCACTTGGTTACTTGTTCCTTCTTGTGTTGAGATCCCTCTTCGGTAGAGGATTGTAATTGGTGGAGTTCGGTACTCCGGTCTTTGGTAGACCTTTGTAATCTTTCCTCGGTGTATATAGTGGAAACCCTTCACGGTGATGAAGGCGGGGACGTAGAGCGGTGGCTCGACCTCGAAACAAATCCTTTGTGTTTGCGATTGATTTCCATTTTGCCTCTTTATTGCTTTACATTTATTTCTTGTGATATATCTTGTATGCACTTCATTATTGCATCATTTTTCATTCTTGCATTTCCCGGTCTTTACTCATCACAACAAGAAAGCAATTACGCGCCTTAACTCATAATCTAGAGGAATCAAAGAGGAGAAGTTCTAGAGCCCTATACGGGGAATTCAGCTTCAATTCTTGTTTTGAGTGACCGTTTGCAACATATATTCATACCTGTTTAAAAAGATTATTAAATTAGCATTAACACCTATTCACCCTCCCTCTAGATGTTTTTCAATTGGTATCAGAGCTTTGGTCTCTAGGCTCTTGGCTTAACAACCTTAGAGAGATCCTATTGCTAATCATTTTATTCATTTTTCATCCTCATTCATTTAGTAAAAATGGCCCAAGGAATTAAGACCCCACTCAAGTTTGATGGCCTTAACTTTCCCATATGGAAGGTTAAGATGATCGTGTTTTTGCAATCCCTAGGAAGCCGGGTTGCAAAGGCGATGACCAAACCATTTAGTGCACCCACGGGTGATGAGGACACTTGGTCCGATATTGACACAAAAGAGTTTGATGCTAATGCTAGGGCACACTATGCCTTACTTCAAGCCCTTAATGATGATGATATCTCTAGAGTTATTCATTGCAAATCCGCCCATGAGATTTGGACTCACTTGCTTGTCACTCATGAGTGAACCTCACAAGTTAAGAGGGCAAAAATAGGCCTTCTTCGTTCCCAATATAAAAAATTTTCTATGCAAGAGAATGAAACAATAGATGATATGGTTACTAAATTTACAAAGATTACTAATGGACTTTCTTCTTTAGGTGATGCTATTGACAACGACTAAAAGGTGAGAAAGATCATCCGTGCACTCTCTCCATCTTGGGAAGTCAAAGCCACTACCTTAAAGGAACTTAATGACAAGGAAGAGATGGAGCTTATAGGTCTCATTGGGAATCTCAAAACCCATGAGATGGAAAGAAAAGCAAGAGAAGAAATGGCTCCTTCCAAGAAGAAAGCTATTGCCTTCAAGAGCTATTCCACATACTCCGACGAAGATGATGAAGAAGAAGATGATGAAGAGCTTTCACTTCTTGTAAAGAACGTTCGGAGAATGTACAACAAGGCAAAGTTCCAAACTAGAAGAAGATGGCAAGGTAAAGAAGAGAAGAAAATTATTTGTTTCAATTGCCAAAAACCGGGTCACATTGTTGCGGAATGTCCGGATAAAGCCAAACCCTCCACCTCCAAGAAGCCATGCAAAAAGAAAGCATTAAAGGCTACTTGGGATTCTGAGAGTGAATCCGAGGAGGAAGTCGACACCACCAACATGTGCTTTATGGCCAATGAAAGTACAAGCAAGGTAACCCCCGATACTTCCATTGATTGTGAGCTATCCATGGATGAACTAGGAGAAGCTTTTGAAGAACTATCACATAACTATGATTTTCTTAAAAAGAAATATTTGAAAATGAAAAAGGAAAATGAATCTCTAAATCTTAAAGTTTTCACTCTTACAAAAGAAAAGGATGAATTGCTTTCTACTCTTGTTTCTACACAAAAGGACTTTGATAACTATAAAGTTTCTTGCAAAGGTAAATTTCCACAAATTTATGAAAAAGAAATTTCCATGCTAAAAGAGAAAATTGATTCATTAGGAGTAGTTTTGAAAAAATATGAATTTGATAAGAATAGACTAGAGGCTATGTTTCCTAAGAAACAAGTCCCTAAGAAACATTCACATGCTATTCATGCTCATGTTCATAAATCACAACATTTACATCATGCCAAACACCCCAAACATGCCCACACTCCACACACACATCATGCATTCATGTATGACAAAGTATTTTCATGCACATATTGTGGCCGTAAAGGTCATTTGGTTAAATTTTGCTATGATAGGCTAAATGCTTCACATAATAATATTTAGGTTCGGAATACTAACTTTCAAGGACCCAAGAAAATTTGGGTACCAAAGTCAACGAATTTGCTAAATGATGTAGGTACATTCCAAGGCCCAACGACGTAAAGGATTGTGGTATCTTGATAGTGGTTGCTCAAGGCACATGACTTGGGATATCAACAACTTTGCAACCCTATCAAGGTACCATGAAGGTGGCACCGTCACCTTCGGAGATGATGCCAAGGGAAAAATCATCGGTATTGGTAATGTTAAATTTGTACTTCTCCTTTAATAGAAAATGTTGTTTTGGTTGATGGCCTCAAGTATAATCTCTTGAGTGTTAGTCAACTTTGTGAAAAAGGTTTTGATGTTGTTTTTGATAACTTAGCTTGTAGAGTTATTGATATACTATCTAACCATGTATATTTTCTGGTTTTCGTGAAAGCAATGTATACATGATTGACATGTCTAATATGTTATGCAATGCTACTTGTTTGAAAGCCCTCGATGATGACTCTTGGTTGTGGCATAGAAGATTAGGCCACATTTCTTTTGACCATCCATCTAGATTAAACAACAAGGAAATGGTGAAAGGTATTCCTTACTTGAACTTTGAAAAGGACCGCGTTTGCGACGCGTGCCAACTTGGGAAACAAACCAAGTCCTCTTTCAAGTCAATCAAGGATATCATGACATCACGTCCCTTGGAGTTGATCCATATGGATTTGTTTGGTCCTACTCAAACCAAAAGTCTAAGTGGGAATCGTTTTGCTTTTGTTTTAGTTGATGATTTCTCGCTTTTACTTGGGTTTTCTTTTTAGAGCACAAAAATCAAGCCTTTTCATATTTTCAAGCCTTAAGAAAAGAGTTGAAAAGGAAAAAGATTCTTCTATTTTAAGAATAAGAAGTGATAGAGGTGGTGAATTCAATAACCTACCCTTTACCACTTTTTGTGAAGAATATGGAATTAAGCATGAACTATCTTGTCCTAGAACTCCACAACAAAATGGAGTCGTTGAGAGGAAAAATCAGACATTACAAGAGATGGCTAGGACAATGATAAATGAATATGGTCTCCCTCATTATCTATGGGCCGAGGCCATTAACACATCTTGCTATATATCAAATCGAGTTTTCTTATGCAAAAATACTTCAAAAATATCTTTTGAGATCTATTTTTCTAGAAAGCCAAATGTTTCATACTTTAAGGTTTTTGGATGTAAATGCTTTGTTTTGAATACAAAAGGTAATTTAGGTAAATTTGATGCAAAGTCTTATGAAGCAATTTTTGTTGGTTATTCAAATACTAGTAAAACTTATAGAGTCTTCAATAAGTCATCCTTGACTATTGAGGAATCTATACATGTAAAGTTTGAGGAATCTAATGTGTTTGTTAAGAATGTTGTAGAAATAGATTCTTTAAATGAAGACATGGAGAGAGCTACTTTGAAGGACTCACCTACCATTGAAGGCATGCCAAAGGATGATGAAAGAGATGAACTTCAAGAAAATGAGGTTCAAGGAAATGAAATTCAAGAAGTAGAAGTGGAGCCTACTCAATCACTTCCAAAAGATTGGAGATACAACCCACATCATCCCAAGGATCTTATTATAGGTGAAGTATCAAAAGGGGTAACTACTCGTTCTAAACTTCATGATTTTTGTGGACACTATGCTTTTATTTCTCACTTTGAACCAAAGAACATCCTCGAAGCCGAGGGCGACTCATATTGGTTGCTAGCCATGTAAGAGGAGCTTAATCAATTCGAGCGCAACCAAGTTTGGCATCTTGTTCCTAGGCCCCACGATAGACCAACAATTGGTACTAAGTGGATCTTTAAGAACAAGTTGGATGAGTCGGGAAATGTTATTAGGAATAAAGCTAGGTTAGTTGCCCAAGGTTACACTCAAGTCGAAGGTATCGATTTTGAGGAAACTTTTGCACCCGTAGCACGGCTTGAAGCCATACGGATGACACTTGCATTTGCTTCTTATAAAGATTTTAAGCTTTTTCAAATGGATGTAAAAAGTGCCTTCTTAAATGGATTTATTGAAGAGGAGGTGTATGTTGAACAACCCCCCGAGTTTGTTGATCCTACACATCCGGATTTTGTTTTCAAACTTGACAAAGCTCTTTATGATTTAAAACAAGCCCCTAGGGCTTGGTATGAAAGACTTTCTTCATTTCTAATTTCAAATGGTTTTAAGAAAGGAAAAATAGATACTACTTTGTTTACAAAACATGTTGAAAATGATATACTTATAGTTCAAATATATGTGGATGATATCATATTTGGTTCTACTAATGAAAATCTATGCCAAGCTTTTGAATCATGCATGAAGGAAGAATTCGAGATGTCTATGATGGGTGAGCTTAACTACTTCCTTGGACTCCAAATCAAGCAAAGGAAAGATGGGATCTTCATCAATCAAGCCAAGTACACAAAGGAAATTATCAAGAGATTTGGGCTTGAAGGGGCTAAAACAAGCAAAACTCTCATGGCAACTACCACAAAGCTTGACAAGGATGAACAAGGTACAAGTGTAGACATTAAGCTTTATCGTAGCATGATTGGTAGCTTGTTGTATTTGACGGCTAGCAGGCCGGATATTATGTTTTGTGTATATCTTTGTGCTCGATTTCAATCGTGTCCTAAAGAGTCCTATTTGATTGCGGTAAAATGCATTATTAGATACCTTAAGGGCACAATTGAAATGGGTTTGTGGTATCCGAAGACCGGACAATTTTCCATGATGAGTTTTTCGGATGCCGACTATGCGGGTTGTAAAGTGGATAGGAAGAGTACAAGTGGAACATGCCAATTTCTTGGTAATTGTCTTGTTTCTTGGTCTTCCAAAAAGCAAAATTCGGTAGCCCTCTCAACCGCCGAGGAGGAGTATGTTGCGGCCGGAGCTTGTTGTGCATAAGTTCTTTGGATGAAACATACTCTCCTTGACTATGATTTGCATTTTGACCATATTAAAATATTTCGTGATAATACTAGTACTATTCATATGACTAAAAATGCAAATCAACATAGTAAAACTAAGCACATTGACATTCAATATCACTTTCTTAGAGATCATTATGAGAAAGGTGATATTGATATTGATTATGTTTCTACCGATTTTCAACTTGCCGATATTTTTACAAAACCCCTAGACTATGCTAGATTTTCCTTTATTTGTGGTGAATTGAATGTTTGTGTTATGGAATTGTGAAGAAATTTTTTTTTACTATGTTTACCCTTTTTGATGTATGACAAAAAAGGGGGAGAAAAAGTTAGTTATTTGAGTTTTTATACTTTGGAGTTATGCATTTTGACTTTTGAGTAATAACCAGTTAGTTTTGAGTACTTTGGAGTTATGCATTTTGACTTTTGAATAATAACAAGTTAGTTTTGAGTTTTGACTTTTAAGTAATAACAAGTTAGTTCTGAGTTTTGACTTTTAAGTAATAACAAGTTAGTTTTTGACTTTTGAGTAATAACAAGTTAGTTTTGAGTTTGTTTTGGCTTTTGAGAGAATTTTGAGCAATGTGTTTTGTATTCTTATGTCTCTCCTTTTATACCAAAATTCTTAGTTTCTATTTATTATGTATATAGCCATTCATTTATACATATAGCCATTCATTTATACATAGCATGATTTGAGGGGGAGCTTCCAAGCTCTTTTCCCATTTTTTTAAAAATAACTCATATGTTTTGTCATCATCAAAAAGGGGGAGATTGTTGGCCCAAGGTTACAATCAACCGGTTTTTGAGTTTTGATGATTACAAAACATATATAGTTATTTGTACTAATCATTTTTAGTGTTTAAAGTGTGTTTCAGGGTTTTAAGGATTCATGAAGTGTTCTTCCCTAAAGGAAGGTCATTTTGACTCAAGTTGGTTCATTTCGGGTTCAAGATATCAAGCCATTCAAGATCACATATGGAGAAGCCCACTTGAAGACCTTGTAGTCACCTTGAACCTATGTAAGAGTTGGTTTGTTAAAGAATGAGGTTGTGTTAAGTTGGCTCAAGAACACACACACACACACACACCATCACTTTCCAAAATACGGTTTTTATTTTTGGTATTTGATTTAGGTTCATGCCTTGATACTTATACATGATTCAAAATTTTTATAAATTTTATATCTTGTTTATATCATGTATACCAACTTTTATAGCATGATACTTAATCATATATCCTTACAAAATTATTTTGAAAATTTTTCAAAGTTCAAAAAATTTCCTATAATGTATCCTGTTTCAGGCCTGTCGGTCGACCGGGCCGGTCGACCGGTCCATTCCAGGCCTGATCGGTAGACCGGACCGGTCGACCGAGCCTTGTGGTCAGGGCGTGCATGTTTGTGCACGTCTGTCGATCGACCGACCGGTCGACCGACTGAAGCACTTTGCTCTCGGGTTTTTGTCGGTCGACCGGGCCGGTCGACCGACAGAACAAAGAGAAATTTTTCTTTGGCTTCTGGTCGACCGAGTCCAACGGCTAGTTTGCCAATTGGACTGTCGGTCGACTGGGCCGGTCGACCGACAGCCGCCAGTAGCCCCCAACGGCTACTTTTCTGATTTCTGGTTTCTTGATTTGATGGGATTTGTGTGTCAGCTATATCTAAAAATTTGAGGGCTACTTTCTGACCTAATAAGCTAGTTTTAATCATGTTTAGATTTCCTCTAATCACTATAAATAAAGGGGATTGGTCACTTGCAAATTACAAGAAAAATTCCTAGTTTTCAAGTTTCCAAAAGAAAGAAAAAGTTTTCAAAAGCTTTCAATTCTCTAAGTGCATTCTTGGCTATTTATTTTCAGTTAGTTTTTAAGCAATTTTTCTTACTTTACAACTGAATTTCTCTCTACACTTCTTGAGCCAAAGATCCTCCTCATTCTATAAGGAAGTTGTAAAAGAGAAGTTTGTGATCCCTTGTTGATCACTTGGTTACTTGTTCCTTCTTGTGTTGAGATCCCTCTTCGGTAGAGGATTGTAATTGGTGGAGTTCGGTACTCCGGTCTTCGGTAAACCTTTGTAATCTTTCCTTGGTGGATATAGTGGAAACCCTTCACGGTGGTGAAGGCGGGGACGTAGAGCGGTGGCTCGAACCTCGAAACAAATCCTTTGTGTTTGCGATTGATTTCCATTTTGCCTCTTTATTGCTTTGCATTTATTTCTTGTGATATATCTTGTGTGCACTTCATTATTGCATCATTTTTCATTCTTGCATTTCCCGGTCTTTACTCATCACAACAAGAAAGCAATTACGCGCCTCAACTCATAATCTAGAGGAATCAAAGAGGAGAAGTTCTAGAGCCCTTCACGGGGAATTCGGCTTCATTTATTATTCTTTTGAGTGACCGTTTGCATCATATATTCATACCTGTTTAAAAAGATCATTAGATTAGCATTAACACCTATTCACCCCCCCTCTAGGTGTTTTTCAAAATCCGCCTATGAGATTTGGCAACACTTATTGGTCACTCATGAGGGAACATCACAAGTCAAGAGAGCTAAAATAGATCTCTTGCGTTCCCAATATGAAAGTTTTAAAATGCAAGAAAATGAATCTATTGATGATATGATTACTAAGTTTACTAAGATCACAAATGCTCTTGCTTCTCTAGGTGATAAAATAAGAAACGACCAAATGGTGCGTAAGGTGATTCGTGCTCTCCCTTCATCATGGGAAATCAAAGCTACCACCTTGAAGAAATTGAATGACAAAGACGAGATGGAGCTCATAAGTTTTATTGAAAATCTTAAGACTCATGAGATGGAGAAAAAGGCTAGAGAAGAAGCGGTACCTCAAAAGAAAAAGTCTATAGCTTTCAAGTCTTCTTCCACCAACTACAATGATGAAGAAGATGAAGAAGATGATGAAGAGCTATCTCTTCTTGTGAGAAATGTAAAGAGAATGTACCGCAAGAATAAGCTCAACTATAGAAGGCGATGGGAAGGGAAGGAGGAGAAAAAGATCATATGCTACAACTGTCGGAAACCCGGACACATCATGGCCGATTGTCCACATTTCAAGAAAAAGATATCTTTCTTCTTGAAGCAAAAGAAGCCGATTGAAAAGAAGGTATACAAAGCCACTTGGGACTCGGAAAGTGAATCCGAAGATGAAGTCGACACGGCAAATGTGTGTTTCATGGCAAACACACCTAAGGTAACTACCCAACCACTTGATGATGAAAGTGAAATAAGTAAAGAATTGTTATTACAAGCTTTCATTGAACTTTCAGAAAGTTTTGATGCTAAAAAGGAAGATTGTTTAAAATTGAAAAAGGAAAATGAAATGCTTAAAAATCAAATTTCTATTTCTTCAAAAGAAAAGGATGAGTTATCTTCTATTCTTATTTCAATACAAAGAGATTTTGATGCCTATAGAGTTGCTTGCAAAGCTAAATATCCTAAAATTGATGAAAATGAGTTTTCCATGTTAAAAACTAGAATAAATGATTTGGAAAATATTTTAAAAGAATGTGCTTTTAACAATACTAAATTAGAAGAAATGTTTTCAAAGAAGCATATGCATACTCCTCATTCTAAACATGATAAAACATCTCATCCCAAAACTCCACATGTTCATCATGCCAACACATCACATGTCAATCATGCTAAAACACCCCATGCTCACAAATCACATGCTCATAAACCACATGCTCATTATGCTTTTAAATATGGAAGAATTTATAAATGTACTTATTGTGGCCGGAATGGTCATTTAGCTAAATTTTGCTATGATCATATAAATAGTACAAATAATCTTGTTTGGGTTAGGAAAGGAGCTAACCCCCATGGACCCAAAAGAGTATGGGTACCAAAAATTACTCCTATTTTATTTGATGTAGGTGTGGGCTCTCACTTAACGTGAGAGTGATGGTGCCTTGAGGTGGATGCGTTCCGAGCTTAAAGAGGACAATTTGGATGCATCACTTTCAAAGGGAATTTTGGTGGGAGGACCACCTCGGTTTGGAGACATAGAGAAGTACCCTCATGGTTTTTGGTAACAATCTCTAACTCCTATTATGTTTACATGCTTTCATATTATTCATTTTTAGCATGTTTTGATGTTTTATGATTAGTATGTTAAATATCATGATGATTAGACTTGTGATATACATGATTAGTATTTGAGATCACTCATGTTTAATATAGACTTTTACTTTTGTGTTCTCACATTTGTTTTAGCTATTGTGTATATCATAGATCTAATGCATGTTTATTTACATAATGATCATATGAGTTTTGTTTAAACATTTGCACTTCATGTTTTGATTTCTATGCTTCATGTTTTGACTACATATTTAGATGTTAGTTTTCATTAAAACTTGGATATATACTTGTACAACTAGTGAGCCACAAATAGATTATTATATGTTTGTACTTGATTGCTTATTTGTACTTATTAGACGTACTAGTGTAGCCTAGTTTTGATGATTCATACATTTTGACTTGTATTCCATTTTTTTTGACATGTTTTAATGTTTATGTTTAAACTACATGTATATGTCTATTTTGTCTAAACTATTAGCTATACATATACATCCTTGAGCCACTTGCCTTCATGCATATACTTTTGTGGACTCGTTTATGTTTGGATATGTATGTATGCTTTAGTTTGTACAAGACATACATATGCCTTGAAGATTAAATTAATTTAATGAAAATTAGATTTTTATGTTTTTATGTTTTAAGGAATTTGATTTGAGCTCAAATGCCATATTTCCATGATTTTGTTGATTACATGATTCTTACATTCTATATTTGGTGTTTACTCATGACTTTATGAGCTTATATGTGTTTTATAGACTTTGAGTGTCAATTATTATGTGATTTTTATGTTTTCATGCGATGTATGATTTGGTTTCATATTTTGAAGGATTTTTTACTAGTTTTAAAAATATCTTTAAAACTAGTTTCTATTCTTCAAATGGTAGAGTTTTCAAACTATGCCTATTTACTTTCAAATCATAATTTTTGAAAACCCCTACCTTTTAAGGGTGGTTGGATGGGCGACCATGCCTTGTATACCCTTCTTGAATATTTTTTAAACTTGTGCATGATAAGGGTGGTAAGTATGAGTTATACACTTGATTCTCATTATATTTTTATTGGTATCAAAACTGATATTTCATATGTTTGTATACTCATATGTGTTTTCTATATATGTATGCCTCATATTTCAATTGGTATATCCATACATACATATCTATGATTTGATTGTGCTTGTTTCACATGTCTTTAAATTTTTTTTGAAAAAGCACACAAATTATGTTTGCTAAGCTTGATTTAGTTCATCATGTCAATTATTTTTAATTAGTATCTATTACAAGCTTATGCATTGTTTCTTTTAGTATTTCATAAAGGGGAGAAAATTCTTGTTTTTAAATTGGTTTTATGTAAAATTGGTATTGATTGTAAATTCAATTTGTATCAGTTTTCATTTCAAATTGGTATCTTACTCCCATCATTTATGATGTAAAATACTTTAGTTTGATATATGCTAACATTTTCAATATTAGTATCAATGATCTTAAATTAGTATTATTCTCTATTTGGTATCCTTATTGCAAAATGATTTTAGTGTTTATCTAAAAATTTGATTTTTATCTTTAATTGGTATCAATATTTTTCTATTGGTATCAATATGTTTATCAAAAATTTTAAATTGGTATATAAAAAAAAACTTAAGTTTTGATCTTTAAGATTTGATGATATGACAATTGATTGTTTTTTCCTTAGCCCCTTTGTTGATGAGTTGACAAAAAGGGGAAGAGATATTTGAGTTTATGTATGCATATATGCATGTTTATATCTTGTTTATGCATATATTGTTTATTGGTTGTTTCCTAACCTTTTTTGATGTATGACAAAAAGGGGGAGAAGTATTGGTGGTTTCATGTTTTGGTTTCATGTTTTGTACATGTTCATGTTTTGTACATGTTTATCTCATATATGCAGGTTTTATATTCTGTACATGTTCATATATGTATATGTTTTCATATTTTATACTTGATAAAATAGAGCACCATTTGAGGGGGAGCTTTTACCTCCCTCCTATATTTTGTTTTACAGCTTATATGTTGTCATCATCAAAAAGGGGGAGATTGTTGGCCCAAAGGTTACAATCCCCGGGTTATGTGTTTTGATGATAACAAACCATATAAAAGCTATTTGGCACTAATAGAAGTTAAAGAATAAATTTCAGGTTGATACAGATATTGATGGCTCAAGAGTTCTCAAGCATGGGATATTAGGGTTTAGCTCAAACATTGTTCAACATCAACTATCAGAGACTCCTGCTTGTAGACTCATATAGTTTGTTTTGTTAAAGAATAGTATATACGTTTGAAGCTCAAATACACACACACAAATTCAATATATTTAGTTTTTGGTTTAACCGGTTTTGAATTTCAAGTACATATATCGGGTTTTAGATTTGAACCAGTTTTAGTTCTGCTGATCTACTTGAAACTCTTTTATAGTTGTTATCATAACTTTTTATTCTTATATTAAAACAACATGATTTAATTTATATTTCAAAGCTAACTTTCAGATCTAAATTTCTTATTCAATAATAATTTTCAGATTCAAATTTTAAAGATGTCAAATATTTGGTTGAACTTTGTTCTTGTTCTGAAAACAGCTTACAGTTTCTGATTTGACACCTGTCAGTGTTTTATTGGTAACTTTCTAATAAAAAATGATATTGAGTTTATTTCAGTTGCATTAAAAAGAAACCTTAAAGATCTACAAATTATTCCTATATACCTAATTCTGAATTCGGACGTTTACAGCTTGAAAAATGTGCTCAAAGTTGACCAATCTGCCAGATTTGCAGTAATGGCTAATTTTCTGGAGGCTGATTTTTAACATGTTTTTAAAACGTGTTTAAGTTTAAAAAAATATGATTAGCTGTATTAGAGAGTCAATTTCTTCCTCTTTTATTTAGGTAAAAGTTTTCTATATTTACTCTTCCTAAATCCTATATAAAGGGGTCATTAGGGTAGAGGTTTTCATAACAACAAATTCAAAGATCAAAAGTTTTGAGTTTTCTTGAGAAAGAGCTTTTGTTTAAGTTTTGGGTTATTATTTTCAAAAGTTTTCTAAAAGTTTTTGGTTCTTAAAATCTCTCTTCTGTTTTTATATCACTTACAAAACCTTGAGCTTCAATCTTATATATTATTCTCTAGGGTTTTGTAAAGAAAAGTTTTTTCAAAAGAGAGTTTGTGGTCTTTTGACCACCAAGTGATTATTGTATTTGTGGCTCCACTACCTCTGGACTAGAGGAGTGTGATTGAGGAGTTGGGTACTCCCTAGTGGTTATAATCCTTTGTGAAAGTTCTAGTGGATCGGAAATCCTTCTGGGTGAAGGCGGGGACGTAGAGCTAGGTGCTCGAACCTCGAAACAAATCTCTGTGTTTGCAATTGGTTTACTTGTTTTATTTACTTGCTTTCCATTCATTCTTATATTGTCGATCAATACTCTCACAACAAGATTGCATTGCGCGCCTCAAACTCTTATTTAGAGGAATCACGAGGAAGGAGTTCAGAGCCCTTCACGGGGTATTCGGCTTCTAATCTTGCTTTGAGTGATCGTTGCATCATCTCATTTTAAATTTATGCATTGATTAGCATTATCACCTATTCACCCCCCCTCTAGGTGATTTCACTTTCGGTCTCCAATTTAGTTATCTTTACAATTGTGAGCATCAATTGATAAACAAAGAAGTAAAATTAGGAACTTAACATGCATGTCGATTCATGAACTAACCCTAATTACTTGCTTCTATTTTCATATAATCTACTTCCATCAATGCCTTACTAAAAGAAATTAGTTCAAAACTAGAAAATTGTAAAGCATAGAATTAAAAAAAATATTGTGTAAAAATTAAATAAAGAGAGGGGGAAGAAAACACCAATAGAAGAAACCTTTTAGCCTTGACTCCTTGCTATTTCTTCTTCTTCAAAATTTAGGGATTCGATGGTAACAACAGAATTTTTATTAATTTGAAACTCAAAATTGAGATTGAAAAATTTTATAATCATATACAAGAGGTTGCCGTGCTTTTATAGGCTACAGAGACCTTTCCTAACTCTCCACGACTTCGTAGAGTAGTTTCCAAATTAAGATACAAATTTACATAAAAATGACGTCAGCCATAGCCGCCATAACTCGGCTATGTAGCTGAAAAGTCAGCTACACAGTTGAGTTTTCAGCTATATTATACTCCACTTTTGACTGAGTTTGACTGATGAGCTGGTGTTCCCTGTTGACTAGTCCATGGTTAATAGTTGCTCAGTCGAACTTTTGATCCTTTTACCTCCCAAATTTTTGTAACTATTCTAATTTTCTATGTATATTCTACTGAGATATTCCAGTTTGTTCTTGGGTCACTGGTTCTGCATCCTCATCTTTACTTGATAAAGTGATAATATGTTGATTTTCTCTCTTTTTCCAAAATATGCTCTTGACCTAATATCTGCAAAATATACTCAAGAAAAACCAATGCAGAATTAAATATGACAAATATTAGGCATAAAAGTGATGCAAAATATATATATAAAAGACTCATACTTCACACCCCCATTCCTAACTTTTGCTAGTCTTCGAACAAAATTCCAAAAAAAGAAAAACTAAGAATCCTAAACACAAAAAGAAAACCCTAACTCACTTTCATAGGAATCACGGTTGTACTTAGTATGTGGAACAAGCAGTTAAGCCCCTAGGTTACCCTAGTGGACGAGTATTATCTCGTAAGGGTTTTCAGTGAATTACACTCACAAAATTCGGTGAAAGAGAAATGGATAAGAAGAGACTATGATAAAAATAATAACAAAAATAAGGATAACTAAAAATAAAGAAATAGAAAAATAAGTAGAAAGAAAAAGAAAAATATTTTTAAATCAATAAGCATCACTAGAAAATAAGTTCAATAGTTTCCATAAGTAATCTTCTTCATTCAATCTCCCATCAAGAAATGCAATCATCTCATCCTAGAGATTCAAATCCTAGCATATATTACCATCCTTCCTAAATTTTCCGATCCTATGCATCTTTGTGAACATGTCATATCTCTAAACTTGGGATTTTTCAAACTATTTATACTTAATTTATTTATACAATATAGAAGTTTCGAAGTATTACCACTTCGTTGCCCTTTAAGCACTTCTTTTTTTTTCTTTTTTTCTTTTTTTCTTACATATAACTCATCCAATTCTCTTTCGTGTAAATATCAAGGCTTCTTGAGGCCAAGATACTTAACTAATTAATCATTAGACTTGTTATATATATAACTTTAACTTTTTTTAACTTATCTTTCGCGAAAATACCAAGGCTTCTTGAGGCCAAAATATCTAGCTAATCAATAGTTAAGTTTTTCTTTTTATCATTATTATTTAAGTATTAAGTACTCCTCATTATCCCAAGCTTAAACTAATGTGTATGTATATGAAAGATGCAAAATCACATAGACAAATTCTAGATAGCATTTAGTTTTCAGATTTTTTATCTCTTCTCAAAGAATCAAGGAATCTATCAAATTGATATTCCTATACAATTCAAACTATATGGTCACTAAATTCCCTTACAACTAGATCAACTTACCACAATTTTTTTAATATTTAAATAAATGAAGAAAAATGAAAGAAAAGAAAATAAAACCTAAACCTATAACTCTCCCTCATGTGTGTCTCCCTCTCTTTCCTCTACTACTACCTCCCTCCGAATGCATCGTCATAATTGTGGTGTTTCTTTCTTTTTCTTCTTCCCCTTAATCTTTCTATATATTCGTTTTAACCTTTCCCAAATTAATGTCATGAATGCCCTATTGTCCTCCGATGGTTCTTGTTCAAAGAACTCATCATCTTCATCTTTCAATTTACTAGATGATGAAGATGCAATGACAACATGTTCTTGCAACATAACTGGAGTCCAATCTATTTGTAGGGAAGTTTGGTAAGAAGAAGAAATAGATTCGGTCGCAATTTTTACTCTTTCATGCATGGCCAAATTGAATGCTGCATCTAACATCCATTCTTTGCAAATTTGGATTACAAGTTTGGGCAACAGAAGAAATGTCTTACATCTATTCTTAGCACTGTCAATGGTATCTAAAAGTGTGTGGCACATGCAAAAGTGTTTCTCCTTAGTCATCTACATATAAACAATATGCAATACTTGGTTGTAAAAAGATGAAACATGTGACACACCCAAAACATTTTGATGCAACCATCTACATAAAGCATACACATTTCTATATATCATTTTAGCCCTAATCCCTCCTTCTTGAGCCGATTTACAATGACCCCCTATTATATATGTAATCCCCAAGATTTTCAGGATTTTGAATCCCACTTTCACCAAGAGAAATACCTGTTAACTCTGAAATTGTTTGTAAATGTATAATTTCCAATTCCCCTATCCAATTCACCTCAATCACCCGATGGTTTTTATCAATGTTGTTCTCATTAAACCCATCATAAAATTCTTACACTAGGCTAGGGATATAGAATTCAAAGGTATTCCTATGCAGTAAATAATCCCAACTCTTAGCCCTAATTTGTTCCAAAATATATATACTGAATGCTTCAAATATGACAAAAAAATTGCACTCAGCAAATATTTTAGCAATGGATGTGAAAATAGTAAAATAGATCTATGAAAAAAATGAAGATCAGAAAACTTACTGCCCCTGAAAACTTTCAGGGGGGTTGATATGAAGAAGATCGGCTATGTGGTCGAGATTTCAGCTGCTCAGCCAACTTCCTATCTCAAAGTGCGTGGATATAGTGGTGGAAGTTGCTGGCTTCCTTCCTCTGGTTGCAAGTGGCTCTGTTGAAAATTTGGAGGCTCAGGGTGTTATGGAGAGAGAAAGGTTAAGTTAGTAAATATAAGGGGTAAAAGTTGTATAATAACTCAAAATTGCCCTCAATGACTTTTGACTCTTTCAAAACCCAAGGATAATTTGGACACTTTTGAAAAAAATTAACAATTCAAAAATTTCTGATAATCTTTCCCCCATACTTAAGATGTGCTATGTCCTCATGCACACAAAAAATATGCCCACAAAGTATGAAAATTAAATGATACTCAAAGACCAAAATAATAACTGAAACAATTTCCCCAATCATAAAAATATTGTAAATTATTGAAATCTTGGAAAGAGTTTGTAGGATCTAAAAATAACGTCAACACAACACTCAAATAAATGATGATTAGCGTTAAATATAAACTTGCACAAAAGAAAATTAAATCAGAGAAAGTAAATCAAACGCAAACACAAGTGATTTATCCTGGTTCTGTCTTCTTGATCTACATCCAGTCCCCAAGCCACTTACTTGAGATTTTCCTTATCTTTGATTTTGTACACTCAAAACCAACACCTTGTACACCACTTGACAAATCTCCTTTGCCAAATGTATACAACTCTTCTTACACCAAGAAGACAACAACACCTTGTACAACTTCTCTTCAACCCGAAGACGCTCTTGTACAATTTTCTCTTTGAGTAATTACAATCAATCCTATAAGTCTTGAATTTGTATGTGATCATGAACAAGGACTCTTATAGGTTGACTCTTAGAATTCTTCACTAAAGAATTGAAATTTGTGTGAAGAATAGAAAGTGGAAACAGTCTTCTGAAAATAGATTTTTGAACAGAGTTTTTTGGCAGAAAACTATTGATATAAATTAGTGTTTTTAGCCTAGGACAACATCCCTATTTATAGGTGAAATCTACAGTTAATTAGTGTAGTTATCAACTTGAATTTGAATATTATAATATTAGATAAAATACCAGAAATCAGAAACTGACTAACCATCAGAAACTGCCATTAGTCGACTTGAGGAAGAGGGTTAGTCGACTAGTGTAACAAGTTTTGCCCATAGTAGTCGACTTATAAAGGGGGCAAGTCGACTAGGGAAGGTCTGATACAAATGACATGTTTTGAAAACTGAACTTAGTCGACCAGCAGTATATATAAGTCGACTACAACTAATATTAATCGACGAGGGAAAAGTATAAGTCGACTAATCATGGTATGCAGAATAGAAACAGGGAGTTGGAATGTATCTGAAGCAAAACTAAGTCGACTATAGTTAGGAGTAAGTCGACTATAGGTGGTATAAGTCGACTATGCTTGTAATAAGTCGACTATATGGCTTATAATGTGTATGTGTGTTCAAGGCTTTTAACATTCTAATAAACATTATAATACACATCCATAGCCATTATCCTTGGGAAGTCTTGAGTACGTAGGACTCTTGTATAAGCTTGTGAGATAGAGCTCCAATGAAATGACTTCACAAATGTATCATCAAAATCAAGTTCCAACATTCTCCCCCTTTTTGATGATGACACTTTGTGTGCACGAAAACTCCCCCTGCAGAGAATATGTTATATGTTCTCTCCATGCATAGAACAGGTTATAACAGATATAGAAAAATATGTGTTCTCCCCCTGCAAAAAATATATCATAACACACATATATATATAATAAATGTTTGAAATATTTTTCAATCAAACTTTTTATACGGTACCTGAAAGATAAACATTAGAATGATACCAATCATTATAAGATTAAAGCATTAACCTTTAGGAATCCAAACCCAATTTGAATTTGGTTTTCATCTGTTAGTATTCACATAATTGCATGAATTACATATATAATGTATGTAATATAAGTATTTTTATCAAAAATGCTTAAGTTTTAAGGAAATCATATGTACTTGTTCTTAATTCTTTTTGAAATAATATCAGTATTTTTTTTTCACAAAAGAATTATATGGATTATGATTCTTTTTACTAACATGAGTAGATTTTCTACTCTGATTTAAGAATCCAAGACCATAATGATTTTGTGACATCTTTTGATATGATAACAAATCATTTAACTTTTCTTTTCCTTAATTAAATTAGTCACATTTTTCAAAATCTCTTCATACTTTATTCTGAAACTTGACATGTCTTTATCTATAACAAAAATTCTTTCATTTAAAGACATAGTTTCTTTTTTAAGCATTACATTTTCTTTTATAAAATTCTCATTATCCTTTTTCAATGATGATATAACTTTTTCAAAATCATCTTTTTGAGAATTTGTAGAAGAAATTTTAGAAACATAACATGAATTTTTTTTGATAAGAATTTCATTTTTCTTTGACAAAACTTTATTCTTTATCTTTTCACTGTTAAGATTATTGTATAATTCATGAAATGCATCTAAGAGTTCAGTATATTATACCTCATCTTCTTCTTGAGCCATGAAACAAATATTTACATGTTCAGTGGCTTCTTCTTCGTCTGAGGAAGATGAATCACTATTCTCCTATGATGCTTGGTAATCTTTTTTCTTTTTGAACTTTTTGCTCTTGAATTTTCTTTTATTTTTGAGCAATGGGCAATCCTTCTTTATATGACCTGTTTTATTACTATTAAAACATATAGGATTAGACTTACCTTACTTCAAGAATTTTCTGAATTTTCTTGAGAGCATTGCCATCTCCTCTTTATCGTCATCTGAATTGTACGTATCTGAGGATGCATGGAAGGCAAGTTCTTTCTTCTTTGAGAAAGGTTGTTGTTCATCCTTCTTTCTGTCTTCCAGTTGTACTTCATATGCCATTAAATTACCAATAAGGTTTTCTAATGACATAGTGGAGAGATCATTTGCTTCTTCGATTGCAGTTGTCTTCTTCTCCCAATCTGATGTAAGTACACGAAGGATCTTGCGAACTTTTTTGACTTGGGTGTATTCCTTTCCGAGAGATGCTAAGGAATTTGTTATGTCGGTGAACCTTGTTATCATTTCTAAAATTGTTCATTCTCTATCATTTTGAAGAGTTCGAACCTGTGAACAAGAACAGAAATTTTAGATTCTTTTACCTTATTTGTACCTTCATGTGTTATCTGTAGTATGTGCCATATTTGATTTGCATATGTGACTGTTGACACACGATTGAATTCTTCTTTGGTTAAGGCATAGAATAACGCATTCATCGCTTTGGCATCAAGATTCGCATTCTTCTTTTGATCATCACTCCAAGCAGTGTAATTGGTTGTCAGCTTGGTGTACGGTGCTTCTACTATGTTTCAAAGTTCATAGTTGAGTGATTGCAAGTAGATCTTCATTCTACACTTCCAGTAGTTGTAATTCGATCCATCGAACAATGGTGGACGTTGTGTAGAATGTCTTTCTTTGAATTGTGATGAAGGAAACTCTGTTGCCATCCTTGTAGGTTGTTGACTGGGTATGCAGGGCTCTGATACCAATTGTAGGATCTAAAAATAACGTCAACACAACACTCAAACAAAGGATGATTAGCATTAAATATTAACATGCACAAAAGGAAATTAAATCACAGAAAGTAAATTAAACGCAAACACAAGTGATTTATCCTGGTTCGGTCCTCTTGACCTAAATCCAGTCCCCAAGTCACCCGCTTGAGATTTTTCTTATCCTTGATTTTGTACACCTAAAACCAATACCTTGTACAACACTTGACAAATCCCCTTTGCCAAATGTACAAAACTCTTCCTACACCAAGAAGACAACGACACCTTGTACAACTTTTCTTCAACCCGAAGACACTCTTGTACAATTTTCTCTTTGAGTAATTACAATCAATCCTATAAGCCTTGAATCTGTATGTGATCGTGAACAAGGACTCTTATAGGTAGACTCTCAGAATTCTTCACTAAAAGATTGGAATTTGTGTGAAGAATAGAAAGTGAAAACAGTTTTCTGAAAAACAGATTTTTGAACAGAGTTTTTGGGCAGAAAACTATTGATATAATTTAGTGTTTTTTAGCCTAGGACAACATCCCTATTTATAGGTGAAATCTATAGTCAGTTAGAGTAGTTATCAACATGAATTTGAATATTAATCGTTAGATAAAACACCAGAAATCAGAAACTGACTAATAGTCAGAAACTGCCATTAGTCGACTTGAGGAAGAGGGTTAGTCGACTAGGGTAACAAGTTTTGCCTATAGTAGTCGACTTATAAAGGCAGCAAGTCGACTAGGGAAGGTCTTGTTGGCCCAAGAGGTTACACTCTCCAATTGTTTTGTGTTTTGATGATGACAAACCAAATTAGAGCTATTTGGTACTAACAAGTTTGTTAAGATGAGTTTCAGGTTTTGTACCATATTTAGAGACCATTTGCTTAGCTATTGCAAGAACTTCTAAGTTCCACCAAGCGAGGAAGGCAAATTGCACATCAAGGAAGGATCATAGAAGAGAAGGCACTAGCAAGGCATTGGATGGCTCAAAGACTTGAAGATAGCTCAAGAAGTCTTCATGTATTTTGTTTTTCAGTTTATAGTATGTTAAAGAATAGTGGATAGGTTTGAAGCTCTATCACACACGTTTTTGCGCACATGCTTATTCCAAAATAATTTCTTATAAATTATACAAAAAAATTTTGCATACAAGTTTTTGCCTACAGATATATATTTATGTTTTATACTATTCCCTGTTCAAAAGTATTTTTGTTAAATCAAAATCCTCTTTGTTTTCTTTTCTAAAATCAATTTTTGACCTGATCCGATCGACCGGGACAGTCGACCGAGTCTGTGTCAGTCTGGTCCGGTCGACCGGACCAGTCGACCGCAGTCCTGGCAGAGGCACGTATCAGTGTGCACGTCTGCCAGTCGACCGGGGCGGTCGACCGAGAATTTATTTTTACTCACAGGTTTTATAGGTCGACCGAGTCGGTCGACCGCTGGCCTATAACGGTCAAATTTTTGATCTACCGGTCGACCGGCCCAGTCGACCGATCTGACCGTTTGAACAGTAACGGGCAGATTTTTAAGAGCTGTTTATTTTTGTCTTTTGTGTTTAAAAATTCGTTTAAAGATATATTTTGATTTAATTACCTCCTAAACATCAGTAATTATGTTTTATCCCTAAACCCTAGCCCTCTCCTATAAATAGGGGTGTTTGGGGAGAGATTGGTTACAACAACAATCATTGCTAAAAATTCAAAAGTTTAAGGCTTTCAAAGTTCTTGGTTTTTGTGCTAAATTCTCTCAATTTTCTGAAGGGTTTTCAAAAGTTTTTCTCTGATTTCAATTTCTTTTCCTTACACATAAAAGAGCTTCAATTCTACTCATTATTCTCTAAGAACCTTTGTAAGGGAAGAGATTTTTGAAAGAGAGAGTTTGTGGTCTTTTGACTACCAAGGAAATCACTTGTTCTTGAGATTGTAGGAGTTGGGTACTCCATTGTAATTGTTCTTTGTGATAGTGGAAGTAGCTAGAATCCTTCTGGGGAAGGCGGGGAGTAGAGCTGGGTGCTCGAACCTCGATAACATATCCTTGTGTTTGCGATTGGTTTACTTTCTTGCACTCTTTTACTATACTTGCTCTTATTCTTGCTCATCATAATCATTGTCATATTTACTTGCTTGCATTCATCTTGTGAAACTTGATTGTTGTAGCTTTAAATTTTTTTATTTGCCCCGTGATTAGCATTGTCACCTATTCACCCCCCTCTAGGTGACTTTTCAATTGGTATCAGAGCTTGGACTCTAGGTTTGGCTTAACATCCATAGAGAGATCCTTAAATATTGCTAATCAACATTTTCATTTCATTCATTCATCTCTAGTAAACATGGCCGACAACATTAAATCCCCACCTAAATTTGATGGCCTCAATTTCCCAATTTGGAAGGTTAGGATGACTATATTTTTGCAATCTTTGGGTAGCTTAGTAGCCAAGTCCTTGACCAAACCCTATGTAGCACCCGATGGTGATGAGAGCACTTGGACCGACCTTGACTTTAAACTATATGAGGCTAACTTCAAGGCCCAAAACTCCCTATTAACCGCCTTGAATGAGGATGACCTTACAAGGGTAATTCATTGCCAATCCGCCTATGAGATTTGGCAACACTTATTGGTCACACACGAGGGGACTTCACAAGTCAAGAGAGCTAAGATAGATCTCTTGAGGTCCCAATATGAGTCATTTAAAATGCTTGATGATGAGTCTATTGATAGTATGGCTACAAGGTTTACTAAAATCACTAATGGTCTTTCTTCCTTAGGTGATGACATCTCCAACGATCAAAAGGTGCGGAAAGTAATTCGGGCTCTTCCTTCATCATGGGAGATCAAGGCCACCACCTTGAAGGAATTGAACGACAAGGACGAGATGGACCTCATTAGTCTCATTGGGAACCTAAAGACCCATGAGATGGAGAAGAAGGCAAGAGAAGAGGCCACTACTTCAAAGAAGAAATCCATAACCTTCAAGACTTCATCCACCAATGATGACGATGAAGATGATGAAGAAGAAGATGAGGAGCTAACTCTACTTGTGCGGAATGTCAAGAGGTTGTACCGAAAGAACAAGTTCAACTTCCGGAGAAAATTTGAAGGCAAAGAGGAGCGGAAGATCATATGCTACAATTGCCGCAAACCCGGACATATCATGGCGGATTGTCCGGAGTTCAAGAAGAAAATGACTTCCTCCTTCAAGCCAAAGAAGCCGGAGGAGAAGAAAGCCTACAAAGCAACATGGGATTCGGAAAGCGAGTCCGAAGAGGAGGTGGATCAAGCTAACATGTGTTTCATGGCAAACACACCCAAGGTAACCCCTCAATCCCTTGATGATGAAGATGATGATGTAAGTAAGGAAGTTCTAGTGCATGCTTTTGTAGAACTTTCTGAAACTTATGATAACAAGAAAATTGAATGCATAAAATTACAAAAAGAAGTTGCTTTTCTTAAGAATCAACTTGCCATTGTTTCTAAAGAAAAAGATGATATTTCTTCTAATTTCATTTCCATGCAAAAAGAATTTTGTGCCTACAAGAGTACTTGTAAGGCAAAATCTCCTATTATTGATGAAAAAGAAATTTCTTCCTTTAAATCCAAAATGAATGATTTTGAAAACGTTTTAAAAGATTGTGCCTTTAATACTAAGAAACTTGAAGAAAAATTTTCTAAAAAGCACACATCTCATGCTAAGATTCCTCATGCTCACACTACACCTAACACGTCTCATGTTCATGCTCACAATGCCCATGCTCACAAATCACACACTCATTATGCTTTTAAATATGGTAGAGTGTATAGATGCACATATTGTGGCAAAAATGGACATTTAGCTAAGTTTTGCTATGATCAACTAAATAGAACAAATAATCTTGTTTGGGTTCATGACACTAACCCTAGAGGACCCAAGAAAATGTGGGTACCAAAATCAAGTCTTAAATTGTTTGATGTAGGTACACACCAAAGCTCCAAGACGTAGGGAGCGGTGGTACCTTGATAGTGGTTGTTCAAGACACATGACATTGGACATCAACAACTTCACAACCCTATTAAGGTACATGGAAGGTGGCACCGTCACCTTCGGGGATGACTCCAAAGGAAGTATCATTGGTATAGGTAACATTCAAATTGGTGCATCTCCTATTATTGAGAATGTTGTTTTAGTAGATGGTTTAAAACATAATTTGCTTAGCATTAGCCAACTTTGTGATCGTGGACTTAAAGTTGTTTTTGATGATTCCACATGCAAGATTTTTGATGTTAAATCCGATGTTTGTATTCTTACCGGTTTTCGTGATAATAATGTTTATATTATTGACATGCTTAATTTAGATTGTTCTACTAAATGCTTAAATGCTTTTGATGAAAATTCTTGGCTTTGGCATAGAAGATTAGGACATGCATCTTTTGACCATATCTCTAGGATTAATTCAAAGGAATTGGTGAAGGGTATACCTTGCTTGGATTTTGAGAAAGACCGCATTTGTAGTGCGTGCCAACTTGGGAAACAAACCAAGTCTTCCTTTAAACCAATCAAGGATATCATGTCAACTAGGCCTTTAGAATTAATTCATATGGATCTTTTTGGACCTACTAAAACTAAGAGTTTAAATGGAAGTAGATTTGCATTTGTTTTGGTTGATGATTTCTCCCGTTTTACTTGGGTTTTCTTTTTACAAAATAAAGATCAAACTTTTTCTCATTTTAAAATTTTTCGAAAAAGAGTTGAAAAGGAAAAGGGTTTTCCGATTTTGAGAATAAGGAGTGATAGAGGTGGTGAGTTTGTTAACCAACTCTTCATGACTATTGTGATGAAAAGGGAATCAAGCACGAAATGTCTTGTCCTAGAACTCCACAACAAAATGGAGTTGTAGAAAGGAAAAATAGAACACTTCAAGAGATGGCTAGGACAATGATAAGTGAATATGACCTCCCTCAATATTTTTGGGCCGAGGCTGTAAACACCGCATGCTATATATCGAATTGTATTTATTTGTGCAAAAATTCTTCAAAAACATCATTTGAAATGTATCATTCTAGAAAACCAAATGTTGCATATTTTAAAGTTTTTGGATGCAAGTGTTTTGTTTTGAATACTAAGGATAATTTGGGTAAATTTGATGCTAAGGCTTATGAGGCTATCTTTGTTGGATATTCCTCTACTAGCAAAGCATATAGAGTTTTCATTAGATCTTCTCAAACCATTGAAGAATCCATGCATGTTAAGTTTGAAGAATCTAATGTGCTTGTTGAGAATGTTGTAGAATTTGAACCATTAGGTGAAGACATGGAGAGACTATCCTTGAAGGACTCACCCGCTCAAGAAGAAAAGCTAGATCCTATTGGTGAAGTTCAAGAGGATAAGGAGGAAAGCACTCAACCGCTTCCTAAAGCTTGGAGATACGCTACAAATCATCCTAAGGAGCTCATCTTGGGTGATGCATCTAAAGGAGTCACAACGCGCTCCAAACTCCATGACCAATGTGGTAACTTTGCTTTCATTTCTCATTTTGAACCCAAAGGCATTCTCGAAGCCGAGACGGACCCATATTGGTTGCTTGCCATGCAAGAGGAACTCAATCAATTTGAGCGCAACCAAGTTTGGCACCTTGTTCTTAAGCCCCACGATAGACCAATAATTGGTACTAAGTGGATCTTTAGAAACAAGATGGATGAGTCCGGAAATGTCATTAGGAATAAAGCTAGGTTAGTGGCCCAAGGTTACACTCAAGTTGAGGGAATTGACTTTGAGGAGACCTTTGCACCCGTAGCACGGCTTGAAGCCATACGGATGACACTAGCTTTTGCATGTTTTAAAAATTTTAAACTTTTTCAAATGGATGTAAAAAGTGCATTTTTAAATGGTTTTATTAATGAAGAAGTTTATGTTTCTCAACCTCCCGGTTTTGTTGATCATGTTCATCCCGATTTTGTTTTTAAACTTGATAAAGCTTTGTATGGATTGAAACAAGCTCCAAGAGCTTGGTATGAAAGGCTTTCTAGTTTTCTCATTTCAAATGATTTTATTAAAGGCAAAGTGGACACTACTCTTTTTACTAAGCATGTTGATAATGATATTTTAATTGTGCAAATTTATGTTGATGATATAATTTTTGGATCTACTAATGAGCTTTTATGCAAGGATTTTGAGAAAGTCATGCAACTTGAATTTGAAATGTCTTCAATGGGTGAGCTCAATTTCTTCCTTGGACTCCAAATCAAGCAATTGCAAGACGGAATCTTCATTAACCAAGCCAAGTACGCAAAGGAGCTAGTAAAGAAGTTTGGGCTTGAAGGATCAAAGGCTTGCAACACTCCAATGGCAACTACAACCAAGCTTGATAAGGACGAACAAGGTAAAAATGTTGATATTAAATTATATAGAAGCATGATAGGAAGTCTTTTATATTTGACGGCAAGTAGGCCGGATATCATGTTTAGTGTGTGTCTTTGTGCTAGATTTCAATCGTGTCCTAAAGAGTCTCATCTTATTGCGGTAAAACGCATTATTCGTTATATTAAGGGCACTATTGGAATGGGTCTTTGGTATCCAAAAACTATAGATTTTTCAATGACTAGTTATTCGGATGCCGACTATGCGGGCTGTAGAGTAGATAGAAAGAGTATTAGTGGGACATGTCAATTTCTTGGTAATTGTCTTGTTTCATGGTCCTCTAGGAAACAAATTTCCGTAGCTCTCTCAACCGCCGAGGCGGAGTATGTTGCCGCGGGGACTTGTTGTGCACAAGTCCTTTGGATGAAACATACTCTCCTTGATTTTGATTTGCACTTTGATCATATAAAAATATTTTGTGATAATACTAGTACTATACACATGACCAAAAATGTAAATCAACATAGTAAGACCAAGCACATTGAGATTAGATATCACTTTCTTAGAGATCATTTTGAGAAAGGTGATATAGATATTGATTATGTTTCCACGGATTTACAACTAGCCGATATTTTCACTAAACCTCTTGATTTTGCTAGATTTTCGTTTATTTGTGGAGAACTTAATGTTTGTATTATTGAATAGACATGTTTTTCATAACCCTTTTTGATGTATGACAAAAAGGGGGAGAATAATACATGACAAAAATAAGTTCATTTGGTCTTGGTTCCATATGAATTTATATGCTTTAATTTGTTTTATGAATTTTATGTTTTGGTTTTATGAATTCTTGTGTTTTAGTTGTTTTGGTATTTTTGGTATCAAGAACAATTTTTGTGTTTTATATTAGTTTCAATAATTGGTGCATCATTTCAATTATTGGTATCTAGAGCATATTTTTGTGTTTTATGTATAGCATAATTTGAGGGGGAGTTTTCTCCTCCCTATATTTTCGTCAATAGCCTATTTGTTTTGTCATCATCAAAAAGGGGAGATTGTTGGCCCAAGAGGTTACACTCTCCAATTGTTTTGTGTTTTGATGATGACAAACCAAATTAGAGCTATTTGGTACTAACAAGTTTGTTAAGATGAGTTTCAGGTTTTGTACCATATTTAGAGACCATTTGCTTAGCTATTGCAAGAACTTCTAAGTTCCACCAAGCGAGGAAGGCAAATTGCACATCAAGGAAGGATCATAGAAGAGAAGGCACTAGCAAGGCATTGGATGGCTCAAAGACTTGAAGATAGCTCAAGAAGTCTTCATGTATTTTGTTTTTCAGTTTATAGTATGTTAAAGAATAGTGGATAGGTTTGAAGCTCTATCACACACGTTTTTGCGCACATGCTTATTCCAAAATAATTTCTTATAAATTATACAAAAATATTTTGCATACAAGTTTTTGCCTACAGATATATATTTATGTTTTATACTATTCCCTGTTCAAAAGTATTTTTGTTAAAATCAAAATCCTCTTTGTTTTCTTTTCTAAAATCAATTTTTGACCTGATCCGGTCGATCGGGATAGTCGACCGAGTCTGTGTCAGTCTGGTCCGGTCGACCGGACCAGTCGACCGCAGTCCTGGCAGAGGCACGTATCAGTGTGCACGTCTGCCAGTCGACCGGGGCGGTCGACCGAGAATTTATTTTTACTGACAGGTTTTATCGGTCGACCGAGTCGGTCGACCGCTGGCCTATAACGGTCAAATTTTTTATCTACCGGTCGACCGGCCCAGTCGACCGATCTGACCGTTTGAACAGTAACGGGCAGATTTTTAAGAGCTGTTTATTTTTGTCTTTTGTGTTTAAAAATTCGTTTAAAGATATATTTTGATCTAATTACCTCCTAAACATCAGTAATTATGTTTTTCCCTAAACCCTAGCCCTCTCCTATAAATAGGGGTGTTTGGGGAGAGATTGGTTACAACAACAATCATTGCTAAAAATTCAAAAGTTTAAGGCTTTCAAAGTTCTTAGTTTTTGTGCTAAATTCTCTCAATTTTCTGAAGGGTTTTCAAAAGTTTTTCTCTGATTTCAATTTCTTTTCCTTACACATAAAAGAGCTTCAATTCTACTCATTATTCTCTAAGGACCTTTGTAAGGGAAGAGATTTTTGAAAGAGAGAGTTTGTGGTCTTTTGACTACCAAGGAAATCACTTGTTTTTGAGATTGTAGGAGTTGGGTACTCCATTGTAATTGTTCTTTGTGATAGTGGAAGTAGCTAGAATCCTTCTGGGGAAGGCGGGGAGTAGAGCTGGGTGCTCGAACCTCGATAACATATCCTTGTGTTTGCGATTGGTTTACTTTCTTGCACTCTTTTACTATACTTGCTCTTATTCTTGCTCATCATAATCATTGTCATATTTACTTGCTTGCATTCATCTTGTGAAACTTGATTGTTGTAGCTTTAAATTTTTTTATTTGCCCCGTGATTAGCATTGTCACCTATTCACCCCCCCTCTAGGTGACTTTTCAGGTCTGATACAAATGACATGTTTCTGGAAACTGAACTTAGTCGACCAGCAGTATATATAAGTCGACTACAACTAATATTAGTCGACTAGGAAAAAGTATAAGTCGACTAATAATGGTATGCAGAACAGAAACAGAGAGTTGGTATATATCTGAAGTAAAACTAAGTCGACTATAGTTAGGAGTAAGTCGACTATATGTGGTATAAGTCGACTATGCTTGGTAATAAGTTGACTATATGGCTTATAATGTGTATGTGTGTTCAAGGCTTTTAATATTCTTATAAACATTACAATACACATCCATAGCCATTATCTTTGGCAAGTCTTGAGCATGTAGGACTCTTGTATAAGCTTGTGAGATAGAGCTCCAATGAAATAGCTTCACAAATGTATCATCAAAATCAAGTTCCAACAGAGTTCACCTAGAATTGTTTGCTGTCATAGTTCGGCTACGTAGCTGAATAGTCAGCTACATAGCCAAACATTTTCTCCTATAGCTCTATGTCTTCAACTGGTCTGTGTTGGTGTATTTTTTTGGTTCCTCTTATACCTGTACTGCTCACCTCTAGTAGGGGTACCTGATAAACACAAAACACAAAATTAAAACTAAGCAAATAACAAAAATAAAAGAAAAAGGTTAGAAAACTTGGGTTGCCTCTCAAGAAGAGCTTTAAGTTATAGTCATTAGCTAGACTGTCTCTGAATTCTTAAGTGGCCTCATCAAGAAGGAAGGAAACTTTGTGATTGTTGATGTCACCTTCCACATATGGTTTCAGTCTTTGGTCATTTACCTTGAATGTTCTTTTCATTGCACTATGAATTTATATCACTCCATATAAAAAAACTTTAGTTACCTTACATGGGCACGGCCACCGTGAGCATAGTTTGCCTGGAAAGAATCGCAATGTAGAATTGAAGAGAAGCACTTCTTGAAAAACACCTAGAGGGGGGTGAATAGGTGTTAATGCTAATCTAATGCTCTTTTAAAAAATTAAGTGTTAATGATGCAAGCGGTCAGTCAAAACAAGAAATTGAAGCCGAATTCTCCGTGAAGGGCTCTAGAACTTCTCCTCATTGATTCCTCTAGATTATGAGTTGAGGTGCGTAATTGCTTTCTGATTGAAATGAGTAAAGACCGAAAATGTAAATAAATGAAATGAGTGTAATAATGAAGTACAAGCAAGTGGTACATAAGTTAGGAATGTAAAGCAATAAAGAGTAAAAAGGAAACCAATCGCAAACACAAGTAATTTGTTTCGAGATTCGAGCCACTGCTCTACGTCCCCGCCTTCACCACTATGAAGGATTTCCACTAAATCCACAAAGAGAATTTTCAAACCGGAACCTTTACACCTAAGGGGATTACAAATGGCCTACAAAAGACCGAAGTACCCAACTCTTACAAATCCAACCTCTACACAAGAGGGATCTCAACACAATGGAATACAAGTCACTTGGTGATCAAAAGATCATAAACTCTCTCTTATAACTTCTTACAGAGTGGAGTATGATTTTTGGCTCAAGAAGTAAAGTGAGAGAAAAATTTCAGTTGAAAAGAAGTAAAAGACTTGAAAACCAACTGAAAACTTTTGCAATTGAAAGAACTTTGAAAATGAAAGCAAGTAAACTTTTCTTCTCTTTTGAAAAACTTGAAACTTGGATATATTTCTTGTGAAAAATAAAAGACCAATGACCTCTATTTATAGGGAATGGATAAATACCAATCATAATTGATGAAATACATGTTTTAAACTAGATATAAAAATTTGAAATATTTTGAAACATGTATATTAATCAAACATGCACCAAAACCAACTAACTAAAAACTTGTATTTTGAAAAGTCTATTTTTGTGTGTGCGTGTTTTTCTTGAGCACAACTATTATATCCTTACTCTTTAACATACTAATTCTTACAATGGTTCTAGGTGACTGTAAGATCTTCAATTTGGGCTTTTCCATATGCATCATTGAATAACTTGAATTCTTGATCCCGAATTGAGTCAACTTGAGTCAATCACCACCTTCCTTTAGGGAAGAAAACATGTTAAATCTTTAAAATCCTAAAACAATCTTAAACACTTAAACATGATTAGTACAAATAACTATATATGTTTTGTAATCATCAAAACTCTAAAACCGGTTGATTGTAACCTTGGGCCAACAATCTCTTCCTTTTTGATGATGACAAAACATATGAGTTATTTAACAAAAAAAAATGGAAAAGGAGCTTGAAAGCTCCCCCTCAAAACATGCTATATATGAACTTTACAAAAAGAACTAAAAAAAAAGGCATGAGAAAAAAATAAATATAACAAACAAAATAGAAAAGGAGCTTGAAAGCTCCTCCTCAAATCATGCTATAAAAAAATGGCATGAGAAATAAAAGGGTAAATAAATAATAACTCAAAAGTATTTCTCCCCCTTTTTGTCATGCATCAAAAAGGGGTAAATGCAATAAACATTTTTGAAGAGTATGTGAAAATTTTATGAGTCCATAACACAAACATTTAATTCACCACAAATAAAGGAAAATCGATTATAATCCAGTGGTTTTGTAAAAATATCGGCAAGTTGAAAATCGGTAGAAACATAATCAATTTCAATATCACCTATCTCATAATGATCTCTAAGAAAGTGATATCGAATGTCATTGTGCTTTGTTTTACTATGTTGATTTGCATTTTTAGTCATATGAATAGTACTAGTATTATCACAAAATATTTTAACATGGTCATAATGCAAATCATAGTCAAGGAGAGTATGTTTCATCCAAAGGACTTGTGCACAACAAGCCCCGGCCGCAACATACTCCACCTCGGTGGTTAAGAGGGCTACAGAATTTTGTTTCTTGGAAGACAATGAAATAAGACAATTTTCTAGAAACTGACATGTTCCACTAGTACTCTTCCTATCCACTCTACAACCCACATAGTCGGCATCTGAAAAACTCGTCATGGAGAATTGTCCGGTCTTCGGATACCACAAACCCATTTCAATGGTGCCCTTAAGGTATCTAATAATGCGTTTTACCGCAATCAAATGGGACTCTTTAGGATACGATTGAAATCGAGCACAAAGACACACACTAAACATAATGCCCGGCTACTAGCCGTTAAATATAACAAACTACCAATCATACTACGATAGAGTTTAATGTCTACATTTATACCTTGCTCATCCTTGTTAAGCTTTGTTATGGTAGCTATGGGAGTTTTGCTTGTCTTAGCCCCTTCAAGCCCAAATTTCTTAGTAAGTTCCTTCATGTACTTGGCTTGATTGATAAAAATCCCATCCTTCCTTTGCTTGATTTGGAGACCAAGGAAGTAGTCAAGCTCGCCCATCATAGACATCTCAAATTCCTCCTTCATGCAAGATTCAAAATCTTTGCAAAGTGTTTCATTAGTAGAACCAAATATAATATCATCAACATATATTTGAACTATAAGTATATCATTTTCAATATGTTTGGTAAACAAAGTAGTATCTATTGTTCCTTTAGTAAAACCATTTGAAATAAGAAATGAAGAAAGTCTTTCATACTAAGCCCTAGGGGCTTGTTTTAAACCATAAAGAGCTATGTCTAGTTTGAAAACAAAATCCAGATGTGTAGGATCAACAAACCCGGGGGTTGTTCAACATACACTTCCTCTTCAATAAATTCATTTAAGAAAGCACTTTTTACATCCATTTGAAAAAGTTTAAAATCTTTATATGAAGCAAATGCAAGTGTTTTCCATATGGCTTCAAGCCGTGCTACGGGTGCAAAAGTTTCCTCAAAATCGATACCTTCGACTTGAGTGTAACCTTGGGCCACTAACCTACCTTTATTCCTAACAACATTGCCCGACTCATCCAACTTGTTCCTAAAAATACATTTAGTACCAATTGTTAGTCTATCATGGGGTCTAAGAATAAGATGCAAAACTTGGTTGCGCTAGAATTGATTGAGCTCCTATTGCATGGCAAGCAACTAATATGAGTCGCCCTCGGCTTCGAGGATGTTCTTTGGTTCAAAATAAGAAATAAATGCATATTGCCCACAAAGATCATGATGTTTAGAATGAGTAGTTACCCCTTTTGATACTTTACCTATAATAGATCCTTGGGATGATGTGGAGTGAATCTCCAATCCTTTGGAAGTGGTTGTGTTAGCTGCACTTCAACTTCTTGAACTTCACTTTCCCCATCAACCTTTGGCTTGTCTTCTAGAGTAGGTGAGTCCTTCAAGGTAATCCTCTTCATGTCTTCACCTAAGGAATCTATTTCTACAACATTCTCAACAAAAACATTAGATTCCTCAAACTTTACATGTATAGATTCTTCAATAGTCAAAGATGATTTATTGAAGACTCTATAAGCTTTACTAGTGTTAGAGTAACCAACAAAAATAGCTTCATACGATTTTGCATTAAATTTACCTAAATTATCTTTAGTATTTAAAACAAAACATTTACAACCAAAAACTTTAAAGTATGAAACATTTGGTTTTCTTAAATAGTAAATTTCAAAAGATGTTTTAGAAGTGTTTTTGCATAAGAAAACCCTATTTGATATGTAACAAGATGTGTTTACGGCCTCGGCCCATAGGTATTGAGGGAGGCCGTACTCATTTATCATTGTCCTAGCCATTTCTTGTAATGTTCGATTTTTTCTCTCAACAACTCCATTTTGTTGTGGAGTTCTAGGACAAGATAGTTCATGCTTAATTCCATGTTCTTCGCAAAAAGTGGTAAAGGGTTGGTTATTGAATTCATCATCTCTATCACTTCTTATTCTTAAAATAGAAGAATCTTTTTCCTTTTCAACTTTTTTCCTAAAAGTTTGAAAATGTGAAAAGACTTGATTTTTATGTTCTAAAAAGAAAACTCAAGTAAAAAGAGAAAAGTCATCAACTAAAATGAAAGAAAAATGATTCCCACTTAGACTTTTGGTTTTAGTAGGACCAAATAAATCCATATGGATCAACTCCAAGGGTCGTGATGCCATGATATCCTTGACGGATTTGAAAGAGGACTTGGTTTGTTTCCCAAGTTCGCACGCATCGCAAATGTGGTCCTTTTCAAATTTCAAGTAAGGGATTCCTTTCACCATTTCCTTGTTGTTTAATCTAGATAGATGGACAAAAGAAATATGGCCTAATCTCCTATGCCATAACCAAGAGTCATCATTGAAGGCATTGTATATTAGACATATCAATCATGAATACATTTTTTTCACGAAATCCGGAAAATATACATGCATTTGTTTGTCTATCAATTACACTACAAGCTAAGTCATCAAAAATCACATTAAAACCTTTATCACAAAGTTGACTAACACTCAAGAGATTATGCTTGAGGCCATCAACTAAAACAACATTTTCTATTATAGGAGATGTACCAAGTTTAATGTTACCTATACCGATGATTTTTCCTTTGGTGTCATCTCTGAAGGTGACGGTGCCACCTTCATGGTATCTTGATAGGGTTGCAAAGTTGTTGATATCCCAAGTCATATGCCTTAAGCAATGTCTATCAAGATACCACCGCTCCCTACGTCTTTGAGCTTTGGAGTGTACCTACATCATGTAATAAATTTGTTGACTTTGGTACCCAAATTTTCTTGGGTCCTTGAATGTTAGCATTACGAACCCAAACATGATTATGTGATGCATTTATCCTATCATAGCAAAATTTAACCAAATGACCCTTTCGGCCACAATATGTGCATGCATAAACTTTATCATACATGAATGCATGATGAGTGTGTGGGGTGTGAATATGTTTTTAGTGTTTAGCATGATGTGAGTGTGAAGGTTGTGATTTATGAATATGGGTGTGTGTAGCATGTGATTATTTCTTTGGGATATGTTTCTTAGGAAACATAGCCTCTAGTCTAGATTTACCAAATTCACATTTCTTTAAAATTTCTCCTAATGAGTCAATTTCTTCTTTAGCATGAAAATCTCATCTTCATCAACTAGTGGAAATTTACCTTTGCAAGAAATTTTATAAGCATCAAAATCCTTTTGAGTGGAAGTAAGAGTTGAAAATAATTCATCTTTTTCTTTTGTGAGAGTGAAATTTTTGTGGTTAAGAGATTCATTTTCCTTTTTCATTTTTAAATATTTCTTTTTGAGAAAATCATAATTTTGAGATAGTTCTTCAAAAGCTTCTCCTAGTTCATTTATAGATAATTCACAATCTTCAATAGATGTTTCGGAAGTTACCTTGCTTGTGCTTTCATTTGCCATGAAGTACATGTGGGCAGTGTTAATTTCCTCATCGGATTCACTCTCCGAATCCCAAGTAGCCTTTAAAGCTTTCTTCTTATATGGCTTCTTGGAGGTGGAGAGTTTGCCCTTGTTTTCGGACACTCCGCAACTATGTGTCCCGGCTTCCGGCAATTGAAGCAAATAATTTTCTTCTCTTCTTTACCTTGCCATCTCCTTCTATTTTGGAATTTAGCCTTGTTGTACATTCTCCGAACGTTCTTCACAAGAAGAGAAAGATCTTCATCATCCTCTTCTTCATCATCTTCGTCGGAGTAGGTGGAAGAGCTTTTGAAAGCTATTGCTTTCTTCTTTGGAGGAGCCATCACTTCTCTTGCTTTTCGTTCCATCTTATGGGTCTTGAGATTCCCAATGAGACCGATGAGCTCCATTTCCTCCTTGTCATTGAGCTCCTTCAAAGTTGTAGCTTTGACTTTCCAAGATGGAGGGAGTGCACGGATGATCTTCCTCACTTTTTGGTCGTTGTCAATGCCGTCACCTAAAGAAGAAAGACCGTTAGTAATCTTTGTAAACTTTGTAACCATATCATCTATAGTTTCATTTTCTTGCATGAAAATGTTTTCATATTGGGAACGAAGAAGGTCAATTTTGGCCCTTTTACTTGTGAAGTTCCCTCATGAGTGACTAGAAGGTGAGTCCAAATCTCATATGTAGATTTACAGTGAATGACTCTAGCAATGTCATCGTCATTTAGAGCTTGAAGCAAGATATAGTGTGCCTTAGATTAGCGTCAAACTCTTTCGTGGCAATGTCGGACCAAGTATCCTCATCACCAAGGGGTGCGCTAAAAGGTTTAGTCACCGCCTTTGCAACCCGGCTCCCTAAGGATTGCAAAAACACGGTCATCTTAACCTTCCATATGGGAAAGTTAAGGCCATCAAACTTGGGTGGGGTCTTAATACCTTCGGCCATCTTTACTAAAGTATATGAGAATGAAAAATGAAAAGAGTGATTAGCAATATACGATCTCTCTAAGGATGTTAAGTCAAGAGCCTTGAGACCAAAGCTCTGATACCAATTGAAAAACACCTAGGGGGTGAATAGGTGTTAATGCTAATCTAATGCTCTTTTTAAATAAGTAAGTATTAATGTTGCAAGTGGTCACTCAAAATAAGAAATTGAAGCTGAATTTTTCGTGAAGGGCTCTAGAACTTCTCCTCTTTGATTCCTCTAGATTATGAGTTGAGGTGCGTAATTGCTTTCTTGTTGAAATGAGTAAAGATCAAAAATGCAAATAAATGAAATGAGTGCAATAATGAAGTACAAGCAAGTGGTACACAAGTTAGGAATGTAAAGCAATAGAGAGCAAAATAGAAACCAATCGCAAACACAAGTAATTTGTTTTGAGGTTCGAGCCACTGCTCTACGTCCCCGCCTTCAACACTATGAAGGATTTTCACTAAATCCACAAAGAAAATTTTCACACCGGAACCTTTACACCCAAGGGGATTACAAATGGTCTACACAAGACCGGAGTACCCAACTCCTACAAATCCAACCTCTACACAAGAGGGATCTCAACATAATAGAATACAAGTCACTTGGTAATCAAAAGACCACAAATTCTCTCTTACAACTTCTTATAGAGTGGAGTATGAGTTTGGCTCAAGAAGTAAAGTGAGAGAAAAATTTCAGTTGAAAAGAAGTAAAAGACTTGGAAACTAACTGAAAACTTTTGCAATTGAACGAACTTTGAAAATGAAAGCAAGTAAACTTTTCTTTTCTTTTGAAAAACTTGAAACTTGGATATATTTCTTGTGAAAAATAAAAAACCAATGACCTCTATTTATAGGGAATGGATAAATACCATTTATAATTGATACTAGGTCATTAGGGCAAAGTTTAGCCACTAGGAAACCAGAAATAGCTGTAGGAATCATTAAAAATGAAACAGATTCCAAGAAATAGCCGTTGGGCCTTTCTGGACGGCTGCCGGTCGACCAGCCGGTCGACCGGCAGGCCACATGGCAAAAGAGCCGTTGGCTTCGGTCGACCGGCCTGGTCGACTGCCGGCTATAATAAAAACAAAATAATGAACTTCCGGTCGACCGGGCCGGTCGACCGAAAAAAACTCGAGAGTTAGGGTCCTACAGTCTGTTGACCGATCGGTCGATCGCAAGGTCTGTCGGTCGACTGGCCCGATCGACCGGTAGACGTGTACAGACATGCACGCCCAAGGCCATAAGGCCCGGTCGACCGATCTGGCCTGAAATAGATCCGGTCGACCGGACCGGTCGACCGTAAAGGCCTGAAACAGTTTTTGAAGATGTTTTTGAACTTCAAATAATTTTTGAAATATTTTTAAATGGTTTGAAGTTTAAGTAGCATGCTATAGGAGATGAAATACATGTTTTAAGCTAGATATAAAAATTTGAAATATTTTGAAACATGTATATTAATCAAACATGCACCAAAATCAACTAACTAAAAACTTGTATTTTGAAAAGTGTATTTTTGTGTGTGTGTGTTTTCTTGAGCACAACTATCATATCCTTACTCTTTAACATACTAATTCTTACAATGGTTCTAGGTGACTACAAGATCTTCAATTTGGGCTTTTCCTTATGCATCGTTGAATAACTTGAATTCTTGATCCCGAATTGATTCAACTTGAGTTAATCACCACCTTCCTTTAGGGGAGAAAACATGTTGAATCTTTAGAACCCTGAAACAATCTTAAACACTTAAACATGATTAGTATAAATAACTATATATGTTTTGTAATCATCAAAACTCTAAAACTGGTTGATTGTAACTTGGGCCAACACTTCTGTCCTTTTCCAAATTCTCTCTGCATAATATGCTTGTCATGCCATCTCTTCATCCTTTCCTTATATATCTTTGCGTTCTTATAAGCATTATTGCAAAATTCCAAAAATTTATTAAATTCCAACAATCTTTTCTCCCTAGCCGTTTGCATATCAAAATTTAGTAGCTTTATTACCTAATATGCCGTGTGCTCTAATTCTACTGGAAGATGACATGCCTTACCTTAGATCATGCGGTACAGAGACATACCACTTGGTGTCTTGAATGCTATTCTATATGCCCATAATGCATCATCAAGCTTCAAGGACCAATCTCTTCTTGAAGTATTCACCGTTTTCTCTAGAATTCTCTTGAGCTCTCTGTTCGAAACTTCCACTTGGCCACTTATTTGTGGGTGATATGGTGTGGCCACACGGTGCTTTACTCCGCATTTAAGTAATAAAGTCTTGAATTGATGATTACAAAAGTGTTTCCCACCATCACTAATGATCGCCCTTAGTGTACCAAATCTTGCAAAGATTTTCTTCTTTTGAATTTTATGACCACTCTTGCATCATTTGTTGGTAAGACAGCAGCTTCTACCCATTTAGAAACATAATCAACCGCAACAAGGATAAATTGATTTGAAAAAGAAGACGAAAATGGGCCAATGAAGTTAATACCCCATACATCGAATATTTCTACCTCAAGGATGTTGTTGAGAGGCATCTCGTTTCTTCTAGAAATATTGCCACTTCTTCGACAGGCATCACATGCATGGACGTAAGCAAAAGTATCTTTGAATAATGAAGGCCAATAAAATCCAGATTCAAGTACCTTGGCCATTGTTTTGGTAGGACCAAAATGACCTCCCACCTCTCTTGTATGATAATGATCTAGAATGCTTTTCATTTCCTCCTCCGGCACACATCTTCTCACAAATTGATTTGCGCAATGCTTGTAGAGGATTGAATCTTCCCATTTGTAGAATTTGGCATCTGCTAGAAACTTCTTTTTGCTTTGGAAAGAAATATTAGTAGGAAAAACACTAACACACTAAAAAATTTACGAAGTCTGCATACCATGATGTTTTGTTAGTGTCAATAGCCGTTAAATACTCATCGGAAAATGCATCATCAATTGATATCTTTTTAGATTCCTCCTCCTGTTGGTCAATTCTTGAAGGGTGATCTGCTACAAAATTCTCAACACCCTTCTTATTTATAATCTCCATGTCAAACTCTTGTAGTAGTAAGACCCATCTTACTAATCTTGGTTTAGAGTCAATCTTTGCAAGCAAATACTTGAGGGCTGAATTATCTATGAAGATAATAACTTTGGACCCAATCAAATAAGAACGAAATTTATCGAATGCAAATACAACAACAAGCAATTTTTTTTCCATTGTTATGTAGTTCTATTGTACATCATTCAATGTCCGGCTTGCGTAGTATACTATGTGAAATATCTTGTTCCTCCTCTGCCCAAGTACTGCGCCTCTTGTTCCTCCTCTGCCCAAGTACAACGCCTAATGCAAAATCACTTGCATGGTACATGATCTCGAATGGTAAGCTCCAATCTGGCGCTGCGATGATTGGTGCAATGGTCAGCTTCTCCTTCAACTTTTTGAATACCTGCAAACAATCCAAATGGTGCACCTTTCATCAATAAATTACAAAGAGATTTAGCGATTTTAGAAAATTCCCTGATAAATTGTCAATAAAATCCTGCATGTCCTAGGAAACTTCTCACGCCATTGACATTTGTAGGAGGTGGCAGCTTTTCAATGGTCTCAATTTTTGTACAATCCACCTCAATTCCTTTTTCTGATACGTGATGTCTAAGAACAATCCATTCTTGTATCATAAAATGGTACTTCTCGCACTTGAGCACTAGATTTGTCTCCTCACATTTCTACAAAAGTAGATCCAAGTTACGTAGACATGCATCAAAAGAAGATCCAAAAACTGAAAAGTCATCCATGAATACTTTAATAAATCGTTCAACCATGTCATGAAATACTACCATCAGGCACCCTTGAAATGTGGTTGGTGCATTATACAGACCAAGCGACATTCTTTTAAAAGCAAAAGTACCATAAGAACATGTAAAAGTGATTTTTTCTTGGTCTTCTGGTGTTATGACAATTTGTTTATAACTTGAATATCCATCTAGAAGACAATAATATGCATGGCCTTAAAGTCTCTCCAACATTTGATCAATGAAAGGTAATGAAAAATGATCCTTAGGGGTTGGCTATTAAGTTTCATATAATCTATACAAACTCCCCACCTTGTTGTTGTCCTAGTTGGTATTAACTCGTTGTTGTCATTTTTCACCACTGTGATGCCTCTTTTTTTTAGAACTACTTGTACAAGACTGACCAAATTACTATCAGAAATAGCATAGATCATACCTGCGTCAAGAAGTTTCAAAACCTCCTTTTACCACATCTTTCATTGTGGGATTCAAAAGACGCTGAGACTGAACTAAAGTTTTGTAGATGTCCTCCATTAAGATCTTATGCATACAAACTGAGGGGCTTATACTTTTGATATCTGCAATTGTCCATCCCATTGCTATTTTATGGTCCCATAATACTCACAAGAGTTTCTCTTCCTCATCACCTGTCAAAGATGAGGAACAATTACTGGTAGTGTAGAATTTTCACCTAGATACGCATACCTGAGATGTGTTGGAAACTCCTTAAGCTCGAGCTCTGGTGCTTCTTATATGGATTGGGTAAAAGATGATATGCTTGTTCCTAGCACTTCAATTGATGTTTCCCATACTTAGGCATGGGTGCTGTTACTTCCAAATAATTCACACACTCCCTCCTTTCAAAATTCTCTTCTGTGTTTGTGGCTGAATGTATGATGCATGCTTCTAGTGGCAGTGTTGGAGTCTCCTTTTCAAATGTTTCGATTGTCACTTTATCTACTATGTTAATGTAGTAACATTCATCAGTGTTTGAGGGTACTTCATTGCCTTGAAGACGTTGAACGAAACTTCTTCATCTTGCACAAGTCAATTTACCTTGTTGAATATCAATCAATGTTTTACCAGTTGCAAGAAAAAAATGTCCTAAAATAAGAGGTATTTCCCTATCCTCCTCCATGTTGACTACGATGAAATCTGTAGGGAAGTAAAGTTTGTCCACTTTCATAAGCAAGTCTTCAATCACTCCTTATGAGTATTTGATAGATCTGTCACCTAGTTGAAGTGTTATGCTTGTTGGCTTTGGTTCTCCTAGCCCCATCGTCCTAAACACAGAAAGAGACATCAAAATAATACTGGTACCAAGATCACATAAAGTTTTTTCAAAATAAGAATTTCCTATGGTGCAAAGTATAGTGAAGTTTTCTGGATCCTTATGCTTAGGAGATAGCTTGTTTTGTAGTATGGCACTACACTCTTGCTTAGCAACACTGTTTCATGATCCTCGAGCTTTCTCTTGTTCCGCAGGATGTCCTTCATGAATTTAGCATATTTGGACATTTGTGCTAGTGCCTATGCGAAAATAATATTAATGTGCAGTTTTTTAAACATATTTAACAACTGAATAAATTGCTTATCTGTGTCTTTTGGCTTCTTCTGAGGAAATGAGAGTGTTGGAACATATAGTTTGGTTATTGTCTTCTCTATAGAAGCTTTCTGACTTTCTAGGTCTTCAGAAATTCGGTTGCCCAGCCGAAAGTACGGCTGCTCAGCCGAACTCTGATTCTGGATTAGTCATACTTCTTATGATGTTCTTCTTTCTTTTCTCCAGTGTCCTTTTTGTCTTCAGATTCTGTTCTGGTACATGATTTTGTTCCAGAACTCGGCCACTTCTTAGGGTGATCGCTTTGATGTGTTCTTTGGGATTCATCTATGTAATGCTTGGTAACTATTCTTGTGGTCTACTGGCCAGTGATTTGATATCTGGCTTATATGAACTTCCAGGTTGTGGATGGCTGTCGCTTGATTCTTTAGATTCGTATTGGTTGAAGTCAAGAATGTTTGTGTGGTGGCGGCAAGTTATTGCATTGTCTCTTCTAAGCTCGGTTTCTTCTCTTGATAGGGAGGTCGTGATTGTTGTGACTGAAGGTTATTTGGCTTGGGTGCCATGTTGTTGTTGCCACCACCCTAGATTTGGGTGGTTCCTCCATGCAAGTATGTATGTGTTTGAGTATGAGTTGTTCTTCCTTTGTAGTTGCTCACATAATTGGCTTGTTCATTTGAAGGGCACACAAGTCACCAATCTGTCAATCATTTCTAGACTATCCTGCACTATGAATTATATGAAGAGTTTTGAGTTTGGATAGCACTTACATTGGTGGCATCGAGTTTCTTTGTCAATAAGGCAAGTTGTGCATGAATTGCTGAAATTGCATCTAGCTCATGCAGCCCTGCTATCTTCTTTGGTGTTGCTCTTTCAGATTGCCATTGATAATTGTTCGAGGCCATCTCATTTAGAAGCTCATATGCTTCATCACGTTCTTTACCCATGAGTGCTCCTCCCGTGGCCGCATCAACCATGATCTTGGTGTTTGGAGTCAATCCATTGTAAAAGAATTGGATCTTCAACCAAGCCGGAAGTCCATGGTGTGGGACTTTCCCGATCAAGCCCTTATACCTTTTCCAAGCCTCATAAATATTTTCAGATTCAAATTGAGAAAAAGTAGTGAGATCACCTCGTAGTTTTGCAGCTTTTGAAATGGGAAAGTCATTTGTAAGGAATTTATTTGCCATCTCATCCCATGTTGCAATGGTGTTCTTGGGCAACGAGTTAAATCAAGTCTTCACTTTTTCCTTCAAAGTAAAAAGAAAAAAGTTTTAGTTTGATTACCACTGCTGATATACTATTAATCCTTTGTGTGTCACATATTTCAAAGAAAATTTAGATGTGCTCGTTTGGATCATCATGTGGAAGCCCGCCAAATTGACATGTATGTTGCACCATTTGAATCAACCCTGGTTTTAGTTCAAAGTTGTTCGCTTTAATTGATGCGATGATGCATGAAGTGGCTCCTGTTAGAGAAGGAACAAAATAATCCCTCAATGCTTTTCTCTTTTCTTGGTCTACCATCGCCTTTTCTCGATCTCTTCTTTTCTTAAGTTGATGTCAGAGTGTTCTGTCAATCTTTGGATCAGGTACTAGTATTTCTGAACTCTTAGAACATCTCATATAGGGTTAAATTTCAATTCCTGCAAAACCCAATCACTGTATCCACTAGATGTTGGCTGTGTGGCTGAAAATTCAGCTGCCCAGCTGACTTTTATGCTGGAGTTGGGTTGGACTCCCTACAGCCTGCAGCAGAAAATATTTACATATTATATTTGCAGACTAAATTCAAATTAGAACAGTAATAAATATCGTTGATATTGATTGAAATACACAATCCCTGGCAACGACGCCAAAAACTTAATGTGCGCGAACTGGTTAGTACATCAGTCGTGTAGCAAGTAATATCCTGGTGAGTAGAGTATCATCCCATGAAGATTGTGTTAACCAAAGATCAACTAATGGTTCCTAATTATATTTGAAAATCTCAATGATGATGAAGAATTTAATCTAATAGACTTAATTATTCCTAACTAAAAGCAAATTACTTGTTGAGTTGTTTTTATGAGAAAAGGTAAGGCAATTGATTTCAGTAGATTATATTAGATATAGATTAAGTATTAGTGTTAGCTAATCATCTACTCATATTAACAACCGAAAAATCACATAAGTAATTAATATTCTTTCTCAAGTAATATCAATTCTATCTTTTAAATTTAAAACCTACAATCTCTCGATCTAGTAAGTTTAGTAGTATAAAAGCATTAAGTATGGTAGATCTAATACAAGATTGCATCATCTCTTATGCTCTAACTTGTCGAGATGTGGTTCCTAATTCTTATAATGCTACATTAAATTATCTTCTTTCAGTCTCCAATTTAGTCATCTTTACAATTGTGGCCATTAATTGATAAACATAAAATAATATTAGAAACTTAACATGCATGTATATTCATGAACTAACCCTAATTACTTCTATTTTCATATAATCTACTTCCATTAATGCCTTACTAAAAGAAATTAGTTCATAACTAGAAAATTGTAAAGCATAGAATTAAAAGAGAACATTGTGCAAAGATTAAATAAAGGGAGAGGGAAGAAAACACCAATAGAAAAACCCTTTTAGCCTTGACTCCTTGTTGTTTCTTCTTCTCTAAAATTTAGGTATTCAATGGTAGCAACAAAATTTTTATTAATTTGAAACTCAAAATTGAGAAAGAAATTTTGCATAATCATATACACGAGTTTGCTGTGCTTTTATAGGCTATAAAGACCTTTCCTAATCCTCTACGACTTTGCAAAGTCATTTCTAAAATAAAATACAAATTTACACAAAAATTACGTTAGCTATAGCTGCCATAATTCGGCTACGTAGCTGAAAAGTCAGCTACATAGCTGAGTTTCCAGCCGTATTATACTCCGCTTTTAACCTTGGTTTGACTGATGAGCTGGTGTTCCCTGTTGACTGGTTTACGGCCACATAGCCGAATTAACAGCTGCTCAGCCAAACTTTTGATCCTTTCACCACCCATATTTTTGTGACAACTCTGGTTTTCTATGTATATTCTACTGAGATATTCCAGTTTGTTCTTGGGTCTCTCGTTCTACATCCTCCTCTTTACTTGATAAAGCGATAATTCGCTGATTTTCTCTGTTTCCCAAATATGCTCTTGACCTAATATCTGCAAAATATACTCAAGAAATACCAATGCAGAATTAAATGTGATAAATATTCAGCATAAAAAAGATGCAAAATATAATTAAAAGACTCATACCTCATATCCCAATATGACATGACTTTTGTCCCCTAAAGGCGGTCAAAGGTCATGCTCTCGCAGATTTTCTAGCAGCCCACCCAGTCTGAAAACTTCAAAATTACACAAGGACATTCTGAATGAGGTTATCAAAGCCAATACGAGCTCAGAAGATGATATATGGCAGATGTTCTTTGATGGAGCATCAAGAACAGGTCTTATAGGAAAAATCATTGCCAGAGTAGGGGTGGTATTTGTCTCGCCCGAGAATCACGTTCTTCCTCGTGCATTCTTACTGACGGAACCTTGTTCCAACAATATAGCGAGTACAATGCTTTGCTCATTGGCCTCCAACTCGCTCAACAAATGGGGGTACAATACCTTGAAGCTTATGGTGACTCCAAATTAATTGTCAACTAAATCAAAAGGGAGTTTGAGGTCCATCATGAAGACCTGATACCTTATCACCATGCTGCCATTAAGTTGGCTGACTCATTTATTGGCTTCTACATTAGCCACGTGCCTCGCCTCTTAAGTACAAAGGTAGACGCTTTAGCTGTGCTCGTGGCTACATTGGCCATGCCAGCTTATACCACTTATCGACTTACGGTGGCCACTCATCATCTTTTCTATCTGAAGTACGGTTTAGAGGTTAGCGAAGTTCATACTAGCTCGACAAACTTTGAACCGAGTGACTGGCGATTCTTGATCATCGACTACACTTTACATGGCATACTGCCCAATGATCCCAAGGAAGCAGCTACTGTTTGACGAAGATCTACTCGGTTCTACTATGATGCAGTGGTGGAGATGTTGTACCGTTGTTCATACGACGTTTACTTCTTCATGCCTATCCAATTCAGAATCATAAGAAGTACTTAAAGAGGACTATGATGGCATATGTAGAGCTCATCAACCAGGTTTAAAGTTCAAGGACCGACTGCACCGACTCGGCTATTATTGGCCAATTATGATTGCAGACGCGGTTGAATATGTAAACAGATGTAAGGCCTCTCAAAGAAATGTAGATTTCATACAACAACCCCCGGAGCTACCACACCCCACAGTCCCTTCATGGTCGTTTGAAGCATGGAGAATTGATGTAGTAGGACCCATCAGTCCTCCGTCAGCAAAAGGTCATCGGTTAACCGACTACTTCTCAAAGTGGACAGAAGCTGCATCGCTTGCTGAAGTTAAAACTGCTAATATGGTCAACTTCATCAAACACCATGTTATCCACCGATTTGGTTTCCCTAGGCAGATCATCCACGACAATGGTCCCCAATTTTCAAGCCAATCATTCTATCGGTTCTGCAACAAGTATTGGGTTCAGAATGTGGCTTAAATTGCCTACAAGCATGCTGCCAATGGGTTAGCAGAGGCATTCAATAAGACAATCATCAAGCTCCTCAAATAGTTCACCTCCACGAGAAAATGAGACTAGACCGAGAAACTCAGTGAATTTCTTTAGGCGTACCGAATGACTATCCAAACTCCTACAGGCAATATGCCTTTCTTTCTAGTCTACGGGTGTGAAGCAGTTGATCGGGGGAAAACCGCACCCAAAAAGTATATGTTTTGAAATCAAGAGTTAAAGTGTGTGCTTTGGCTTCCTCGATACTTCCGTTATAGCATAGAGGCTAAAACGAGTCGAAACCACAAGGACGGGAGGCGATAGAAGCTTTACCGATTGATTCACGTGTGTGTTAAAAGTTTTTCAATGTTTGAAAGAATGAAAAGAAAAGAAATTAAAGAATGTAAAAGAATGTAAAAGAGAAGTACGGTGAAACACAAGAAAGTGGGAAACATAAAAGAAATGGTTTCTGAGGTTTTTGATATATTTCTAAAATAAAGTAAAAAGATAAAGAAAACTCATGGCTACTAACTACTAATGACTCCACTAAAATGCTAACCTCTTAGTGATAGTTGCGTCACATGTATCATTGGCCATCACTAGTCCTTGGTTCAAGAGCTTTTCAAAACATGACCTATATGTAACTCATCACATCCCAACTCAACAAAACAGTGCAAGCTATACTTAAACCATCAAAACTAAAAGTAAGCATGGAGTAAAGTAATGTTAGCTTGTTAGAGAGTTAGGAAGTTAGAGTGTTAGATCCATCATCATGAACCATCAATGGCTCTTGCAAAAGCAAGGCCAAGTAGAGGCAATTAGACTCATGTGGGTTATCAAGTAAGAAGTTAGACTAGTTAGTGTTAGTAGTTAGTTGCCATGAGAGAAATGATTAGCTAAACATGTAAAAGGAGTTAGATAGAAAATATAGAGAGGTAAAGAGAGCACCTTTCATAGCTTTTCACCTCTATTACAAGCACTCTTGCATTCTAAACATGTATCACTCTCTCTCTCCTATTACAAGATCTACAAGAAATGAAAAATACAATGGAGGAGGAAGAAGAAGAACTAACCTAAACTAAACTAAACTACAACATGGAAAGAAAAACTCTAAAACTAACCTAAAAAGTACTCAAAAACTCCTATCCCTGGTGCTCTGGAAATCCCTGGGCTTTTATAGGCAAAACTGGGCATCTGGGTACACGTACGGAGCCGCGCGTCAAATCTTGGCGCGCGGCTCCACAAGGGAGTCACAGAAATGCGACTATAGCCGCGTTCCTGTTGCCATACGGTGGCCACGCGCCGCGCGCCACCTGCTGCGCTGTCCTCTCCTGCACCCTATCGGCTGGATGTCCCAGTTTTGGGTCCCTGATTTCGACAGAATCACCTCCAAAGTCAATGGCTATCTTTGTAGGCCTTTAATCACAAATTTAAATGGTAATTTTGAGTCTTCTTCTTCATTTCATGCCATAGACCTAGAAACATGCAAGAGAGGTATTATTAGCAGAATTTGTATTAAAAAAATGTGAAGATGTGGTATTAAATATGCAGTTTTAGAGACAAATCACACCCCCACACTTATCTTTTGCTCGTCCCGAGCAAAACAAAAAAAGGACTAAGAAAATTATTACACCACTTTCGCCGGTGACGCGATTGCACTGAGCATGTACAACAAGCCGTTAAACCTCTAGGTTTCTCCTAGAGGAGGAGTTTTGTCTCCTGATGGTTTTCAGCGGAATACACCCACAAAATCCATAATAAAAGAAATCAAATGTAGTATTTTTAAAATGTATTTTTGAAAATAGAGAAAAGTGTTGAAGTATTTTTGTGAAAATGTAAGTGATCCAAGTCAGAGGTTAACCAGAAATTATTCTTCCTTAAATTAAGTCGAAAAGCAAAATCTTGTTATAAATTAAATGTAAGAATTTAAAATTAAATTGATTCTTTGATCTTTCCTAAAACTCTTAGAAAAATATGCACTTTGTGAACTGTGAAGGTTTTCGGGATATCGACTCTAACTTTCATGACATTTATTTATATTATTTATTTTTTCTTTTTTTTCTTTTTTTCTTTTTTTCCTTTTTCTTCCCTTAGTTTTCTTAGGCTTTCTTATTTACCTGGGTAGTGAGCCTTTAGCCGGTGACTCCCAAACCAGATAATCTTAGAGCACCAAATGAGAAAACATCCCTCGGACTTAAGGACTCGAGTAAACAAGGCCACAAAACTAAAGGGTATTATTTTATTTTTGTCCACCGTTTTAGGTGTGAATAATCATGCTTCCTAAGGCATAATTACCCAACTTCAATAAGTAGTTTTATTATTATAATATATATATATATATATATATATATATATATATATATTATGGTATTTTCAGTCTTTGTTTCAATTCCAAAAAATTGCGTAAGTGTTAAGTGCATAAATCTAAGGCAAAAAATTCAAGATCAAATTATCTTTTCAATCTTACTTTCTTATCCTAAAATTTAAACAAGATCAAGTATTTTGACTTAGTTTAAAATTTCATAATTTTAGGTCTTCCTAATTCCTAAGATAATCTTAATTTTCTTAAAAAAGGATCAAAACTATTTCTCTTAATTTAAAAAGTTTTGTAAAAAGAAAAGAAAGAGTTTTTATAAATTTTTTTTAATTTTAAAAAGAAGTGTAAAAGAAAGAAATGTAAAACTAACTATGTTAGTAAACCCTCCGTCACACTTATCTCATGCATTGTCCTCAATGCAGCGTGAATGTGTATATACATGAAACAAATAGAGAGGGAAGGAAGATTACCTCATGGTGGTGGTTCTGTGGTGGTCTGATTGGGCCAAGCGTTGCTACTCAATCAAGATAGCGTGGATCTTGCAGGAACCCACCAATGACCTCTCTAATACGACCCAGTAAAAGAATGATTGAGTCAATGGTCTTATTTAAAAATTTATCCCCATCTAATTTTCAATTTTCAAAAATAATTACTGAGTCATTTTCTTCAACATCCTTGTCCAACAATGAAGTGTGATTTTGAGAGATGATGGATTTGGACTCAAATGAATCAGGAACAAAAACTGATACCGACTCAGGAATTTGACTCAGATCAAGTCGAGAGTCAACAATGAGAGTCAAAATTGGTTCAAAAATAGGGTCCAAACCAAAGAATTGATGTTCACACACTTTCCCCATTAATGAAGTGTGACATAAGATATTAGTGATTCAATTTCACAGTGTGCTGGTACAGGATTTAATGTTGAATCTGAATAGAGAAAAAATCTGGTAAAGATACCAGAGTCATTATTGAATCAAAAAGTGAAATGGAATCACCAACATGAGGCTCAGGATCAAGTTCAATTTCAGAAAAAGGATAACTTGCCAAAATGTCAAGAGGTTGATGTTGGTCAAGTTCAGGTTGGTATGATGAAATTGAAACTGGATTTCCAAAATGACATGATTCGTGGGTCCAATCAGTAGAGTTAGGGATATGAGGATCGGTCAAAGTTCGACAAAAAAGACTTTCCTCGCTCTTATTAATCAATTCGCTCATTAGTGAGTCTAACCTACTGATAGGCTGGGTAACAGAATTTGGAGTCAGAATCATGACTTCTATACTTTTTGCAATTGGTTCTTCTTGAAAAGGTGAGTATGGAAGTTGATTTTGGAAATGATGGTGAAATTGTGAGTCCATTGGATTTTGCGATTGCTTCTCAGACTCACGCAAGGGTTCCATACTCAAGCCCAGTATTGATTGTTGTTCATTTTGAATTGGTGAGACGGGAAAAGATGAGTAGGACTCTTAAAAATTTGGTTGAGATAATGAGTCCAACATGTTTTGCATTCTTTTACAAAAGACTTCCAAACGCTTTTCTAGCTTAAATTCTTCTTCAATTGGATGCTCTAGAAAAGTAGTATGTGGAGTTTGATGTGGGAAGGATTGTGAATTGAGCAAATTTTGAACTTGTTGTAGGGACTCTTCCATACTCCTTTTCAAATCAGATTTTTCTTCGGTTGGTGGAACAAGAAAAGGAGTATATGAACCAAAATTGGGGAATGAACTTTGTGAAAATTGTCGACAAGGCGGTTGAAAAGTTGACTCGGGGGAGGTGAATCCCCATTGACTCTGTGAAGAGTTGAAATTATTTTGAAAATTATAGTCATATGTTTGAGGATATGGGTCATATTGAGTCGGATAATCCCAACTCGGCATATATGGTTGGTTCATGATGTACATAGCCGGGTTGGAGTTATCTGAGTCAAATGAGGTCGGAGTGAAATATGGATTCCTATTTGGATTGAAAAAATTGTTGTTGTTGAAATCCTTATCATAATTTACAAAAAGAAAACAAACAAACAAACAACCAAATAAAGAAAAAGAAAAAGAAAACAAGCCTATGCTAGGGTTGACTTAGACCTAGACGACTCCTAACTGGTTAGACTGTCCACGGGGGGTATATTGTCGGAAGCGTGCCACAAGTTAATCGGCCAGGTAGGGGCAAGATCAGTGGAAGGTATCCGTGCAAAAGCAACGGGCCTAATTATGTCAAACCACTGTTCTTCGAGGTTTCGTCTCTTAATCCCCAACCTTAGACACCGATTTGATAACAATCAACTTCTAACAACTTCCCCTTAGATTAATCTCTTAAATGAGTCCGAGATGTCCCTAGGGGCCAATGTGTAGCAATTTTTATTAAGGCTTGGATTGTGTGAGTTGAGAGGTGACTTGTAGGCTAAGGGAGGGTAATGAATTCCCCACCTTATGTTGTATTAGGTTTTGCCCTTAAGTTTGATTCGCGCAAGTGTGCAATATAGATAAGAATGAACACACAACGAGAGTAAATCACCCACGTGTTTATCCTATACTATATGTAATACCATTTGTACACCTGCTATCAATATCACAACAACACAAGAATATAATACAGTATATTAGAATGAAAATTGACACGTGCTTAGATGCAAATGTCTAAACCGTTTTAAAGCATCCAATTACCGTATTTTAATTCTTAAAATTATTTACAGTGCACAGGTAATATAAACAAAAATTAGCAGTAAAGTATATGAATGTACAAGAATTTACCCAACCACACAAGAGAAAGTGTGGACTTCTGCAATGCTAAAGAATTTAACCTGCACACCAAAAACAAAGAAGGTAGGTTAACAAAAACGTGAAATCAAACCGTTCCCATCCCCGGCAACGGCGCCAAAATTTGATTGGGGGAAAACCACGCATAAAAAGTATATGTTTTGAAATCAAGAGTTAAAGTGTGTGCTTTGGCTTCCTCGATACTTCCGTTATAGCATAGAGGCTAAAACGAGTTGAACCAACAAAGACGGGAGGCGATAGAAGCTTTACCGGTTGATTCACTTGTGTGTTAAAAGTTCTTCAATGTTTGAAAGAATGAAAAGAAAAGAAAGCAAAGAATGAAAAAGAGAAGTACGGTGAAACACAAAGAAGTGGGAAACATAGAAGAAATGATTTTTGAGGTTTTGATATATTTCTAAAATAAAGTAAAAAGATAAAGAAAACTCATGGCTACTAACTACTAATGACTCCACTAACATGCTAACCTCTTAGTGATAGTTGCCTCATATGTATCATTGGCCATCACTAGTCCTTGATTCAAGAACTTTTCAAAACATGACCCATATGTAACTCATCACATCCCAACCCAACAAAACAAGTGCAAGATACACTTAAACCATCAAAACTAAAAGTAATCATGGAGTAAAGTAATGTTAGCTGTTAGAAAGTTAGGAAGTTAGAGAGTTAGATCCATCATCATGAGCCATCAATGGCTCTTGCAAAAGCAAGACCATGTAGAGGTTATTAGATTCATGTGGATTATCAAGTAAGAAGTTAGACTAGTTAGTTGTCATGAGAGAAAAGATTAACTAAACATGTAAAAGGAGTTGGATAGAAAACAAAGTGAGGTAAAGAGAGCACCTTTCATAGCTTGTCACCTTCTATTACAAGCACTCTTGCATTCCAAACATGTATCACTCTCTCTCCTATTACAAGATCTACAAGAAATAAAAAATACAATATAGGAGGAAGAAGAAGAACTAACTTAAACTAAACTAAACTACAACATGGAAAGAAAAACCATAAAACTAACCTAAAAACTACTCAAAAACTCCTTTCCCTGGTGCTCTAGAAATCCCCAGGCTTTTATAGGCAAAACTGGTCATCTGGGTGCACGTATGGAGCCGCGCGTCAAATCTTGGCGCGTGGCTCCACAAGAGAGCCGCGAAAACGCGGCTATGGCCACGTTTTCGCGGCTATACGGTGGCCGCGCGCCGCGCGCCACCTACTGCCCTGTCCTCTCCTGCCTCCCTGTCGGCTGGATGTCCTCGTTTTGGGTCTTGGGTCCCTGATTTCGGCAGAATCACCTCCAAAGTCAATGGCTATCTTTGTAGGCCTTTAATCACCAATTTAAATTGTGATTTTAGGTCTTCTTCTTCATTCATGCCATGGACCTAGAAACATACAAGGGAGGTATTATTAGCAGAATTTAATATTAAATAAATGTGAAGATGTGGTATGAAATATGCAGTTTTAGAGACTAATCACACCCCCACACTTATCTTTTGCTTATCCCAAGCAAAACAAAAAAAGGACTAAGAAAATTTTTACACCACTTTCGCAGGTGACGCGATTGCACTGAGCATGTGCAACAAGCCGTTAAACCTTTAGGTTTTCCCTAGAGGAGGAGTTTTGTCTCCTGAGAGTTTTCAGTGGATTACACCCACCAAATCCAAAACAAAAGAAATCAAATGTTAGTACTTAAAACATATTTTTAAAAATAGAGAAAAGTGTTAAAGTATTTTGTGAAAAGATAAGTGATCCAAGGTCAGAGGTTAACCAGAAATTATTCTTCCTTAAATTAAGTCGAAATGCAAAATTTTGTTATAAATTAAATATAAGAATTTAAAATTGAATTGATTCTTTGATCTTTCATAAAACTCTTAGAAAAATATGGACTTTGTGAACTGTGAAAGTTTTTGGGATATCGACTTTAACTTTCATGCCATTTATTTAAATTATTTATTTTCTTTTTTCTTTTTTTTCTTTTTTTTTCTTCCCTTAGTTTTCTTAGGCTTTCTTATTTACCCGGGTAGTGAGCCTTTAGCCGGTGACTCCCAAACCAGATGATCTTAGGGCACCAGATGAGAAAACATCCCTCGGACTTAAGGACTCGAGTAAACAAGGCCACAAAATTAAAGGGGATTATTTTATTTTTGTCCACCATTTTAGTTGTGAATAATCATACTTCCTGAGGCATAATTACCCAACTTCAATAAGTGATTTTTGTTATCATAATATATATATATATATTTTTATGACATTTTCAGTCTTTTCAATCCCAAAAAATTGTGTAAGTGTGAAGTGCATAAATCTAAGACAAAAAATTCAAGATCAAATTATCTTTTCAACCTTACTTTCTTATCCTAAAATTTAAACAAGATCTAGTATTTTGACTTGGTTTAAAATTTCATAATTTTCGGTCTTCCTAATTCCTAAGATAATCATAATTTTCTTAAAAATGGATTAAAACTATTTCTCTTAATTCAAAAAGTTTTGTAAAAAGAAAAGAAAAGAGTTTTTATTAAAAAATATTTTTTAATTTTAAAAAGAAGTGTAAAAGAAAGAAAATGTAAAACTAACTATGTTAGTAAACCCACCCCCACACATATCTTATGCATTGTCCTCAATACATCATGAATGTGTATATACATGAAACAAATAGAGAGGGAAGGAAGATTACCTCATGGTGGTGGTTCTGGTGGTGGTCTGATTGGGCCAAGCGTTGCTACCCAATCAAGATAGCGTGGATCTTGCAGGAACCCACTAATGACCTCTCTAATACGACCCAGTTAAAGAATGTTTGAGTGAATTGTCTTATTTAAAAATTTATCCCCATCTAATTTCTAATTTTCAAAAATAATTATTGAGTCATTTTCTTCAACATCCTTGCCCAACAATGAAATGTGATTTTGGGAGATGATAGATTTGGACTCAAATGGATCAGGAACAAAAACTGATACCGACTTGAGAATTTGACTCACATCAAGTCAAGAGACAACAATGAGATTCGAAATTGGTTCAAAAATAGGGTCCAAATCAAAGAATTGATGTTCACACACTTTCCCCATTAATGAAGTGTGATCATAAGATATTGGTGATTTAATTTCACAGTGTACTGGTACAGGATTTAATTTTGACTCCGGAATAGAGAAAAAATCTGGTAAAGATACCAGAGTCATTATCGAATCAAAAGTGAAATGGAATCACCAACATGAGGCTCAGGATCACTTTCAAGCTTAAGTTCAATTTCAGGAAAAGGATAACTTGTCAAAATGTCAAGAGGTTGATGTTGGTCAAGTTCAGGTTGGTATGATGAAATTGAAACTGGATTTTCAAAATGACATAATTCGTGTGTCCAATCAGTAGAGTTAGGGATATAAGGATCGGTCAAAGTTTGACAAGAAAGACTTTCCTTGCTCTCATTGATCAATTCGCTCATTAGTAAGTCTAACCTACTAATAGGCTGGGTAACAGAATTTGGAGTCAAAATCATGTCTTTCATACTTTTTGCAATTGGTTCTTCTTGAAAAAGTAAGTATGGAAGTTGATTTTTGAAATGATGGTGAAATTGTGAGTCCATTGAATTTTGTGATTGCTTCTCGGACTCATGCAAGGGTTCCATATCAAGTCCAATATTGATGGTTGTTCATTTTGAATTGGTGAGACTGGAAAAGATGAGTAGGACTCTTGAAAATTTGGTTGAGATGATGAGTCCAACATGTTTTGCATTCTTTCACAAAAGACTTTCAAATGCTTTTCTAGCTCAAATTCTTCTTCAATTGGATGCTCTAGAAAAAGAGTATGTGGAGTTTGATGTGGGAAGGATTGTGAATTGAGCAAATTTTAAACTTGTTGTAGGGACTCTTTCATACTTCTTTCCAAATCAGATTTTTCTTCAGTTGGTGGAACAGGAAAAGGAGTATATGAACCAAAATTGGAGAATGAACTTTGTTAAAATTATGGACAAGGTGGTTGAAAAGTTGACTCGGGAGGTGAATCCCCATTGACTCTGTGAAGAGTTAAAATTATTTTGAAAATTATAGTCATATGATTGAGGATATGGGTCATATTGAGTCGGATAATCCCAACTCAGCATATATGGTTGGTTCATGTGGTACATAGCTGGGTTGGAGTTATCTGACTCAAATGAGATCTGAGTGAAATATGGATTCATATTTGGATTGAAAAAAATGTTGTTGTTGAAATCCATATCACAATTTACAAAAAAGAAAACAAACAAACAAACAACCAAATAAAGAAAAAGAAAAATGAAACAAGCCTATGCTAGAGTTGACTTAGACCTAAATGACTCCTAACTGGTTAGACTGTCCACCGGGGTATATTATCGGAAGTGGACCACAAGTTAATCGGCCAGGTAGGGGCAAGATTAGTGAGAGGTATCCGTGCCGGAGCAACGGGCCTAATTATACCAAACCACTGTTCTTCGAGGTTTCGCCTCTCAATCCCCAACCTTAGACACCGATTTGACAAGAGTCAACTTCTAACAACTTCCCCCTTAGATCAATCTCTTAAATGAGTCTGAGATGTCCATAAGGGCCAACGTCTAGCAATTTTTATTAAGGCTTAGATTGTGTGAGTGGGGAGGTGATTTTTGGGCTAAGAGAGGGTAATGACTTTCCCACCTTATGTTGTATTAGGTTTTTACCTTAAGTTCGATTCGGGCAAGTGTGCAATATAGATAAGAATGAACACACAAAGGGAGCAAATCACCCACGTGTTTGTCCTATACTATATGCAATGCCATTTGTACACCTCCTATCAATATCATAGCAACACAAGAATAAAAAATAATATATTGGAATGAAAATTGACACGTGCTTAGATGCAAATGTCTAAACCGTTTTAAAGCATCCAATTACCGTATTTTAATTCTTAAAATTATTTACAGTGCACAGGTAATATAAACAAAAATTAGCAGCAAAGTATATGAATGTACAAGAATTTACCCAACCATACAAGAGAAAATGTGGACTTCTGCAATACTAAAGAATTTAACCTGCACACCAAAAACAAAGAAGAAAGGTTAACAAAAACGTGAAATCAAACCGTTCTCATCCCCAACAACAGCACCAAAATTTGATCGGGAGAAAATCATGCACAAAAAGTATATATTTTGAAATCAAGAGTTAAAGTGTGTGCTTTGGCTTCCTCGATACTTCCGTTATAGCATAGAGGCTAAAACGAGTCGAATCCACAAGGACGAGAGGCGATAGAAGCTTTACCGGTTGATTCACATGTGTGTTAAAAGTTCTTCAATGTTTGAAAGAATGAAAAGAAAAGAAAGCAAAGAATATAAAAGAGAAGAACGGTGAAATACAAAGAAGTGGAAAACATAGAAGAAATGATTTTTGAGGTTTTTGATATATTTCTAAAACAAAGTAAAAAGATAATGAAAACTCATGGCTACTAACTACTAATGACTCCACTAACATGCTAACCTCTTAGTGATAGTTACCTCACATGTATCATTGGCCATCACTAGTCCTTGGTTCAAGAGTTTTTCTAAGCATGACCCATATGTAACTCATCACATCCCAACTCAACAAAACAAGTGCAAGCTACACTTAAACCATCAAAACTAAAAGTAAGTATGGAGTAAAGTAATGTTAGCTTGTTAGAGAGTTAGGAAGTTAGAGTGTTAGATCTATCATCATGAGCCATTAATGGCTCTTGCAAGAGCAAGGCCAAGTAGAGCCTATTAGATTCATGTGGATTATCAAATAAGAAGTTAGACTAATTAGTGGTTAGTAGTTATTTGCTATGAGAGAAAAGATTAGCTAAATATGTAAAAGGAGTCAGATAGAAAACAAAGAGAGGTAAAGAGATCACCTTTCTAGCTTGTCACCTTCTATTATAAGGACTCTTGCATTCTAAACATGTATTACTCTCTCTTCTATTACAAGATCTATAAGAAATAAAAAATATAATGGAGGAGGAAGAAGAAGAACTAACTTAAACTAAACTAAACTAAAACATAGAAAGAAAAATCCTAAAACTAACCTAAAAACTACTCAAAAACTCCTCTCCCTGGTGCTCTGGAAATCCCCTGGCTTTTATAGGCAAAACTGGACATCTGGGTATACGTACGGAGCCGCGCGTCAAATCTTGGTGAGTTGCTCCACAAGGGAGCCGTGAAAATGCGGCTATGGCCGCGTTTCTATGGCCATACAGTGGCCGCGCGCTGTGCGCCACCTACTGCGCTGTCCTCTTCTGCCCCCTGTCGGCTGGATGTCCCGGTTTTGGATTTTGGGTCAATGATTTCGACAGAATCACCTCCAAAGTCAATGGCTATCTTTGTAGGCCTTTAATCACTAATTTAAATGGTGATTTTTGGTCTTCTTCTTTATTTCATTCTAGAGACCTAGAAACATGCAAGAGAGATATTATTAGCAAAATTTAATATTAAATAAATGTGAAGATGTGGTACGAAATATGCAGTTTTAGAGACTAATCACCAGTCATACCTCTAAAGATACAAATGTCGTCACTTCATGTTGCTCTAATAGCCAAGATTACAGAAGAACATAATGATTGATTACATCTCAAAGAACTGGAAGCATTGGATGAGAAGCGACTACAAGCTCAATAGCGCATTGAGTTATACCAAGCTCGAATCTCAAAGGCCTTCAACAAAAAGGTTATGGAAAGAGTCTTTCAGAAAGGAGATTTAGTCTTAACTGTCAGGTGACTTATGGTCATAACACATAAGACCAAGGGCAAATTCTAACCTAAGTGAGAGGGACCCTTCATGGTAGAGACAGTCTACTCAAACGGAGCATACTGCCTAGCAAATCCAAACAGTGACACACTCATGATGCCGATTAATGAAAAATTCTTGGAAAGTACTATTCCTGAGCACGTTAACACCATAACTCTGATCATAGAATTACTGTACATGATCACATTTATATTAAAACTCTAGTAATTAAGACATGCTTGTCTGAGTGTTTATTTTCTTAGAAATCTCTTTTCTCAAATGAAATTGATTTAGCTCCGCTTCTTCTTGGATTCTAGTTAACGTCGAACTGTTGACACTGGAGATCAGACAAAGGCAAAATTTTCAGTTCTAGCCTTATCACTCTTCTCATCTCAAAGAAAAGGTCATATTTTGAAGTCGAGCATGCTTAAAAAATATTTTTAGACACTCTTCTTCCTGATCATTACTTTCGATCCAAAAAGATTGCGACTGTTAAATTTGTAATAGCAGTATGTCTCCAATCATCCCTTCGCCTTTGTCATTCGGCAAGTCAAGATTCGGTCTCACAATGGCCCCAATCAAGCCAAGTTTATTGAAGAAGGTTTGTGATACATATCAGCAGAATCTTTCCAGTGTTTTCACATTCATATCTGAATTTGGTGATAAGGTACAAGCCTGAGTCTCAGCCATGATGAACATAAAATGAAGATTCACAAGGAATCTTGACTTAATCGATAAATTTCTCGTAGAGCTCATGTTCCATGTCTCAACTTAACGACCAGTGAAGAACAAGAATCCCGATTAGATGGCACTTCATGAGGAATTTTGACTTACTCGATAAATTTTCCATGAAGTTTAATCTTAGTTCTTTAATCCCCAATGAGATTATAGAGGTCACCAGTGGAACACAGAAAGGTCCACTTCAAATGGAACGATCCAAGGTCTTCAGCAAATAAGGCTAGAGGAAACTATTGGCTTCCAAGCCAAATATAAAATCCTCTACAACTCATCATGCTGAGGGGAATAGCATGGCTAGCCCGACTCAAATGGTAGTTGGTGGTGAAGGCAAATCAAATCCGTTATAGCTGAGGGTTTGCTAAAAACACTAAGGGATCTGATCTCATTTGATTCCTCCAGAATCCTCTACCAATCCCCTACATGGAATAGTAGATCCACAAAGCAAATAAGTCATGTTGAAGTTTTCACCTCTGTCTTTTTTGTATTTAATGGTGGAATGATTTCAGTCGCATCCTCCTCTTTTTGATCGGTTGAAGCCTGACTTCATAACTCATTCATTCAGATATTTAGATAAGTTGGCTAAATAAATTTATCTGATGACTTATCAAGCTTAATCAATTGAAGAAGGATCAAGATGCATCTTTGTAAAACTTTTCCTGTGTTTTCACATTCATTTCAAGTTGTGACAACCAACCGATTAATAGATAGCTGGAACCTCTCTATCAAATTTTCCTTGGAGTATTCAAGTGATTATTCTCTCCAGAGAAAATTCTTTTTAGAAGTTTTATCCTCCTATTCCCCAGCGGGATTGCTTTGATACCCAACAAATTTTAGGAGTACTGTCTCTTATTTTCTGGCAGAATCTCCAGCAATATTCTTACATTTACATAGAACGGTCAATTCCACTAAAGTCTCTTGTCAATTTCTGTCCATGTAATGGTAGGACCACATCGAACTGTAATCATTTCCCTAATGAGATGACTATTGATCTGTCACATCAACATTAAACCTCTGACAACAAAATTTTCATTATATCCCAGTGGATCGGAACTCCACATGTCATTCTTCTCCATGGAATGGGCCCACTCAAATTGTCGTTACATTAACAGCACATGAACTCTTGTCAAGTTAACATCACACCTCTGTCATGTTACTTTTAAAAATCCCAAAGCGGAGAAGTTACACGATTATTTTTAGGCAAAATCCCCTTTTAGTTCCCCAGCAAGGAATTTGCATCCTATCTCCCCCAGCTTGATTGTCACCTCTGACAATTCCTTAAAGCATTCCCCCGTGGAATCTATAGAAATGCTAATTTCCTTCTAAAATCCTCATGGGATTCCATTTAACTCCCCAGTGAGTTTCTAATAGATTCCCCTCGGAGTCTATTAATATCCTTTTCAGTCCCCAATGGACTCTCTGGTTGCCATTTTAACATAATACCTCTGACAATCTGTTTCAAAACTGCTCCAATAAAATATTAAATTTCCCATGGAGTATCAAATCATATTCCTCAGTGGAATAACTATTTCATACCGTCACATCCAGTCAGTCACCTCTGAACGGAAGCTTGGTAATTTCTTAATCGGTTATGTCTAGTTCATTACCTCTGAACCGACAGATAGCCAAGTCTTATCTTTTAGTCGAGTAGGGACTTCTCTTTTGCCGTTATGTCTAGTTTGCCACCTCTGAATGACAGGGCTCTGAATCTGATGTTTATTAGTCGGTTATGTCCAATTTATCACTTCTGAACCGACGGGTAATCAGATCCCTTTCAATCTATGGTACTCAAGCTATCATGTCCAGCTCGCCACCTCTAAACAGACGAGTCCATAATCCTTTTCTCTTTTCCATTTTCAGGGCTAGGAGTTCTTGCTATCAAGTTAGCCAGTCACCTTGTTTTCCATTGAAAATCAATATAGGGAAAACAATTTAAGGAGAAAATTACAAGTAATTGAACAAGAAATGAAAATTTACAATTAAAACTCTTCTTGAGATTTTTGGGAAGTGTGCCGGTAGAAATCTGGTCAGCGCGTGACCACTTTATTTCGTTGACGATGTGAACGATGGAGTCTTAAGGAATTTCTTCTCGCTTAGTTCTGGAGATTTCTTAAGAGAGGAAAGTCTTAGGGTATTAACACCCTCAATTTAGAGAAATGATTCTCTGAACTTCTTGGAAGTTAGAGGGTTAGCTCTTTTTCTCTCTTTCTGCCTCTTGATGTCTTGATCTTCTGCTTGCTCTTTAGCCCGCTAGCTAGCCCCTAACTCATCCCAAAACTAAGCTATTTTAGGCTCTAAGGGGTGTAACTGCCCCTAGAATTCAGCAAGACTGGTAACAATCAGTTAGCCTCAAGCCAGAGGCTATTTTGAGCTTCGCGCGAGGCTGTAAAGTCTTGTGCGAAGCTAAGTACAAGCCTTGTGCGAGGTTAGGCAGGTTCGCGCGAGCCTAAAAATGGTCATTTGATGTGGTTATCTCCACTTGACGTGGGACAAAGTGGGCAGATGTGACCTCCTACTTAAAGTGGTATTAATCCCACTAAAGTAGTGGGGTTAGCCTCCTAAAGACTTGGTCAAGTGTTAACCTGGCAAACCCTCCCGTAGGGGGTGCAGAAAGCTTCAAGCGAAGCTGAAATTAGCTTCGCACGAAGCTAGCACAGCTCCTCAGGCGAAACTATAAGAAAGCTTCAGGCCAAGCTAGTATTAGCTTTAGGTGAAGCTGCCAGTTAGCTCTTTACAGAGCTATGAAGAGGTTCAAGTGAAGCTTACAAGAAAAGCTTCAGGGGAAACTAGTATCCTTCAAGCGGAGTTGTGATTAGCTTCAAGGAAAGCTGAAAATTAGCTCTTTGCAGAGCTATGAAAAGATTCAAGTGAAGCGTATAAGAAAAGCTTCAGTCGAAGCTAGTATTTTAACCATTCAACAAGGCTATAGAGCTTCAGGCAAAGTTATCCTCATGGGCCATACTTAGGCTTCTTTATAGGTGATACTTGGCTTACTGTCTACTTCACTGGATCAGTAAGTTTCAATTCATCGCTTGGCCTCTGAGGATGGGTAGACCTTCGCATCTTGTCTTTTCTAAATGTCAACAAGTTTGGATGTCGTTCGGACCAGTGGAAGTGCTGCCTGAAAAATTTATGTTTTTGGAGTGTCAACAAAACTCCCTTTAAAGTTTTCATAAATATGCAATGAGATGGTTCAGATTTCGAAATACTTTGAATTGCTTTGATTGTTGAAGAAAAGACCACAGATATGTGAATTTGAGCTTCGCCTTTATGGTCGAACTCAGCTTCACCTTCATGGCTGAATCTTGGTAGGCGAAGCTACTTGAGCTCTACCTTCACCTCATGACTAAAATAGCCTTGCCTCTAGGCTGAAATAGCTTCGCATTTGAAATAGCCTCGCCTCTGGGGTTATTTTAGATAACTTCATTTACAAAGCAAAGTTGACTTGTAAGCGTTGCCCAGCGCTAGCTTCGCATGCGCTATGAGGGAGGTTACTCCCTTTTTTGAGGCTAAACAGCTTCGCATGTATTATGAGGCCCTTTTCTGAGGCTAAACGGCTTTGCATGCATTACAAGGAAGATTACTTCCTTTCTTGAGGCTAAACACTCGAGTGCTTTAGCCTCACCAGCGCTTTGAAAATTGAAGCAGCAATGGCGAGGCTAGGTCGTAGGGCCTATAAATAGGGTTATTGCAGTCCCTTTCTAGAAAAATATTTTTCTCTTTTCAGTGAGGCTTCAACATGGTATTTTTTCCCTCTCTTTTGGTTTGAAAACACCAGGGTCCTCACCCTTCCTATCTCTCCAAGTCAAGATTCATGGCGTCCTCTCACCGTCCCGACAAGGAGGCTGAGACCCCTGAAGTGACAGAAGCCTTCACTCAGGTAATTACTCGACCTATAGCTGGTGGGCCTCGGCTATTCAAAGACTCTACCAATTAATTAGTGATTTTAGAGAGTTTATCGCCCTCAATTTTATCTTTATCAGTTATTTCAGGGATTGAATTCCCTTGATCTTTACATTTGGTGAATTTTGGAAAAAGGTTTTTGTAATATCCCTGATCTAAAATACTGTATTTTTTCTAAAGTATTTATTTTATTTTACTGATTATTTTAGTATTATTTATTAACTTGATTTATAATACAAATTATTTTAATATAGTAAATGGTATTTTTGGCCTTATATTTATATTTAGCATTATTAAGTATTATCATTTTAATTACTTGCTAGTATTTTTCCTATTACTATGTTACTATAAATATTATTATAGTTTCTATTATTGTTAGTATTGATATTGTTAGTATTTTTATTGTTATTGTATTGTTTTAGTTACTATTATTAATGGTACTATTACCAAGTATTATTAGATAATATTTTTAATGTTGATAATATTATTATTATTATTACTACTATCTCTTTTTGATTATTAGCATTTATTATTATTATTGTTATTATTATTCATATCTTATCCTTTTCCTAACCCATAACCCATTACCATTGAGATCCTTACCTATTTACTCAAAATCCAATCCTAATCCTAATCCAAATCTTATCTTATCAAATCTTTTCATAAATCTTAGCTAATCCTAATCTAAATCCTTACAATAATCACATCTATCCTAACTTACCCAAATCCAAATCTTATTTTCAAAACCATAACCTTAATTAATTCTATTCTAAACTACTCAATCAAGCAGTTTGAATCCAACTGAAATTCTGATTTCTAAAACTCCTAATAACTTATAAAAAGCCTAAACTGGTTCTTTTTCTACCTCCAAAGAAAAATCAATGACCCAACTCTCCCCACCTCCTTCTTTCTTTTCTCCTCAAATGGAGCATGAACAAAAGGATCTTAAAGTGCAGAGATTGAGGAGCATGATAGGGAGATCAAATTCAAGTAAGTAATCTATCTTCTCACAATTTATTTAGTATAAATAGTTTATTAAAAAAAACATGTCTATACCATAATTATTCATGAATTTTTATACATCAAAACTCAATCACAAATCTAACAAAAAAATACATGTGAAGATATACCAACTTATAATTTTTAATTTACATATTTTTTTCGAAATTATCAACAAAGGATTTCCAAAAAAGAAAAGAAAAGAAAGAATAAAAGGACTCAGCCCAGGTTAAACCCAAGGCCTGGCTTGGCTGTCCAGGCTAGGGCTGGCCTGGCCTGGCTGGGCCAGGGTTAACCTGGCCTGGCCCGGGCCAGACTAGCTGGGCCGCAGCACATGGCTAGGCCCTGTGCTACCCAAAAAAAAAGAAATTAACGGACCAGGCCTGGGACAGGCCTGGTCTGGCCTGGGCCTAGCCTGGGCCTGGGCTGGGCCTAGGTTTCTGGACATATTAAAAAAAAGAAAGAAAGAAAGAAAGGAAGGAAGAAAGAAAGGAGAATTTGCACAATAAAAATAATTAGCTAAAATATCAAAAAAATATAGGCAATATTCTACAATAATTTTACTATGATAAAAATTTTAGACTAATGCCAACATAAATTAACTCAAACCACCCACCTTAAAACTATTTTTCTTAAGGGTAAATTCAGACCCGTTAAGTATTTTAATAGTTTAAAGCCTATTAAAAATCCAACAAAAATTAGAAATTGGTTTAAACTAAACTTACTAGATTCATTAAACCCAGAGGATCATATTCCTAACCCCTAAACTAATCAATCAAGATTAAAACTCCTTATAACTCCCAAGTAAAATGTCCTTTTAAAAGTCTAACAATTTATATTGAAATGAATCATGTAGATTTATCGGGGCCTTATGATTTCAGTGCTTTGGACTCAGGATCAAGTTCAGGTGAGTGTTCTTTTTCCCCTTTAGTTAAATAAGAATTTTTGTGATAAATAATTTTATATTGTTGTGTAATTATATTACTAAAATTTAATGAGATGATATTTGTAAGGGTTTGCTCTTGTATCATTCCCTTATTTATTGTTGTCAGTTACTTGTATCATTTCTTGTGATCATGATTGCACACATTTATTATATTATTCTTTATTATATTTTCACATTTATCATGTAATAAATCTGCTTTATTCCTTATCTTAAATGTTTATTTTGCAGAAGATAATCATGGGGAGAAAGAGGATACAATTAAATAAATATCAGTTAAATTCAGATTTAACTAGATCTATTTGGTTAGAGGAGGATGATCCCAAATCCAGTTGGTTAAATTCAGTTTTTGGTGAATCAAGTGGTTCAAGCTAAAGATCAACCGAGGATAACATCAAATACAGAATCCAAATCCAAAGGGATAAATAGATAGAGAGAAGATCAACGGATGAGATGAACCAATTTTGACTGAGATTATGGCTGGATACATTTTAGTATTGGAATCATAACTTTCGCTGCCGAAACTCAAATCTGATGATTCAAGATGATCTATAAAGATGACTTAAGGGGATTCAACTATTAAGTTGATCATTGTTTCTAATTCTATCATTTGATAAGTTATATTCAGCAATTTATACGCTAACAAGCTGCAGATTAGAGCTGAATATTTACATCAAATCAAGTTTGGAGATAAGGGGAGGATTCAAATTCAGAAATAGTCAGCTCCCCTTATCATTAGACTCATTTTCTTATCTATTTGTATCCTATAAATACCCCACACATCAGAGGCAGAGGGGAAGGATCAAGTAAATATAGATTTTAGGCCAGTTTTTCATTTTTTTAGTGTAGGTTTTTTTTTAATTTTATATTTTTTATTTCTTTGTAAGCTTAGGTTAGACTGAGATTCATGTAATTAAGAGAGAGAGAGAGAGAGAGAGAGAGAGAGATACTTATGTTGAGAGTGACACCGATGTAACCTCCTCCTTTCTTTCATCGTTTCTACAAGTAATCAAAGGTAACATTTTTATGTTTTTCTTGTTTATTTGTTCTTCTTCTATTTCTACTCTTCCTCTTTTGGTTTTGATGAATATCCAAATGAATCTAGAAGCATCAGTATAGCCATGTTTGTGTGAGTGCCAACGATATTTCATGATGATGTTCTCCTCCTCAAGATTCCGTATCATTTTATTCTTGTTCGTCTTGATGATGCAATGCGAATGGGGACTGAGCTCGGTCTTATGGGTTATGCATTGATCACCTCCGAACTAAGGTAAAATATGCAAGGGTTCCAGGTAAGTCATCAACCAGAAGAGGTAACTATTTCTTTTAGCTTTTCTTTCTTTTCTTTTAATTCTTTAGTTTAGATCACCAACACCATCAATACCCAACTCTTTTATCATTCTTTTCAACTTCTTTATATATATCCATTTTCTATTTTCTTCACCTTCTCAATCTACCACTTTCTTCCTAACTTAACTTTAACTTATTTTTTCTTTTCTTTCAAAGAACTAAAAGTAGATCTTTAACCATTGAATTTAATAAAAAAGAGAACTTGCTAAAAAAGCTTCCATCGCTGGTCCCTCCTTGTGGATCACGACCCGCATAGCCACTTGCTATTGCGGTAGTATTGAGTACATGCACTCTTTATTCTAAGTTCTGAAATTCTGAATTCTTGTGTGCAGGTTCCATCTCAATCAGATCATCTGATTTATTTTACTAGTGTGATTACATGTATTCCTTCATGAGATATCAGTAAGTGCTCATCCTATGTAGTTAGTTCATATGAGTGTTTATCAATATCATTACATGTGTGGAAGATTATTATTTTTTATTTTAGGTTTGTTGTTATACACCTTAGACTATGACTTGGATTGATTTGAGATTGGCCTAATTCATATTTGTAGACTTATTTGAGGTATTTATCGGACATTTATTTAATGATACTTCAGATGAGAATTCATTTAGACAATAAAGATGGATTAAATAAGATGTACCTTATTTAGGAGATTGTTTTCTCTTGATGCTTGGATTTCAACTTAAGATTTATATGAGATCTTGATTCGCATTCAGATAAGATCAATATTAGCTGGGTTCTGATCATATAGGAGAATACCTTACCTTTATTTTGATCTATCGGATAATACTGGTTTTGGATTATTAGTTGCTAGTATTTTCAATTGAATATATTCACTGATAAATTTTCTGAGTAATAATATTTATTGATATCAAGGTTTGAGTATGGAGACTTTCTAGATTTCATGTAGCTTGAGGATGTCCCACTCCTTAGTTAATATCTTGATTGGGATTGAAACTATTAGTGATGTAACTTAAACTATAATTATATTTAGATCTTAGATTTGACTGGTTCATGATGGTAGTTATACGAGTTGATATCTGAGTGACATTACCTGTAGATTTAATTATTCTTATTGATGGTAAAATAGGTTAGAGTGAGGTTAAATATTGATGAATGATTAATTTGGAGATTCTTTATTAAAAGAACGAGATATTGGACTTGAATTTGTTAGTAGACTCGATTGAGTTGGAGTTGACCTTGAGTTGAGGAGTAGATGTATATTAGTTTGACCTGACCTGGTGGCATGTATATACATAATTGACTAGTTACTTAGATTTCTGGACCTTTGTATTTGAACTAAATGAAAGTGAGAGTGTATGATGGTCTTAATTAAGATTGGATAGTGATAATTGGTTGGATATAGATGAGTATGTATTTTATATATTGGGACTTGGATATATCAATGACTTTGAGGATCTAAGTTGATTAAATATTTTGCCCGGATTATTCTATTCATGCCAACAGGTCATTACTTTTCAGAATATCATGATTTACCTGAAGAACTTGACTGATTATACATAATATTTACCTAATAACTATATTATCCATGTTACCATAATTGTTGGGAAAATATTATATATGGTATCAACACCATCATGTTATACTTGTTACATGTCCTGTTATAACGATATCCTATTCATTGACATTATATATCCTGTTATATCGGTATCCTGATTACACATGTTGACGTTGTTACCCATCGAGTTATTCCAGTGATCTAAGTAGCAGGCTCATTAAATAATCTTGATAAACTAATAGCATGACATTAAACAACTTATATTGGGATTGGGGAGATTGATGGAGGAGACGACATCTGTATTTTGGGTGGACCTAGGATATAGGTTCGCAGTCAAAAGAGGGTTCCACTACAGGGTTCCCGGGGGATGACTGGAACCCCATCTTGTTCTTGTTCCTATTATACATGTTCCTGACTACCTTACGGTAGGGCCTGGTTCAGTGCAAGGAGCCTGGGTCGTGGTCTTGATATGTACAGGACTTACCTAAAGTATGAACAATATCTCCAACCGATCAGTTTCAATAACTTAGGATCTCGATTGACACGTGTGATAGGCGTAGTATGAGATGCATCTATTACTTGTGGCAATTGGTGTTTACTAACATAATAATAATAAGTTGTTTATAATGTACTGTGATTGATTGTAGATACTTGATACATGCATGATATTATAGACATCTGATTATACTTATAACCTAATGTACATCTGACTCTAATACTGACTGACTCTACCCGCTTGATTTATAGATCAGATAGACACCTGATTGAATACCTGACTCTACTGTGTGCTATCCACATTACAATTTATTTACTTTATTCATGCTATTTCTTATTTCATTATATATATTTTCTTTATCTTCTCACATGTTATAAGCACATGCACTTTTCAGTTTATTCTTATACATTCACTAGGAGTTCTGACTCTCTGAATTTGCATATCCAGATCTGAGGCTATTTATTACTGATCAGGAATTTGGAGAGGATTACATGCGTTTCGAGGAGCTGGAGTCCCTCCTTCCTTGATTATCGGTATTCTTGCTCTTTTGTTTATGTTATTTTCTGATTCTATCTATATCACATCCAGTTGCCATTTCTTTCCTTTATTCATATGCTATCATTGTGTTAGATATTTATATATCATATTGCAGTGATATTGAATTATCGTAGTAGATTTTATAGCTTGTTCAGGTTTTTTTAGGTTTAGCGTATGTGCTGGGGTATTTTTCTTACATACATACGTTGCCGACCTTCATCACTACTCCGCTTTCGGGTATTTTGGGAAGCGGAGCGTGACAGAATTTTCTTGGTATCAGAGCCAGGTTTGACATAAAAATAGAACCTAGATCTTACCAGTAACTTGAAATAAATTATAGTTATACTGTATTATACATATATTATCCACACAATTGATATTGAGTCAATTTGGAATTGATCGTCCCCCTTTTGATATCCATCTTTCTTTGATCTGTTGATATCCCTGATTCCAACTCTCTTTCTAAGTAAACTAGGTTCAATCTTGATTCCTATCCTCTTTTCGATCCTATTTCCCTGATTTTGCTTCATGAGTTTGATTACTTCATTTTGAAGCCAGTAGCAGAGATCAGAAAGCGAAGCGGAAGCATTGTGAAGTCTTGATGGAGTGAGAAGTGGTATAGAAAGTTCATCTTCTTCCTAATTTGATTTTTATCATTTCCTTACTTTATTGAAATTTTGAGGACGAAATTTTTATAAGATGGATAGAATTTAATATCCCTAACCTAAAATAATGTATTTTTTCTAAAGTATTTATTTTATTTTACTAATTATTTTATTATTATTTATTAACTTGATTTATAGTACAAATTATTTTAATATAGTAAATGGTATTTTGGCCTTATATTTATATTTAGCATTATTAAGTATTATCATTTTAATTACTAGCTAGTATTTTTTTCTATTACTATGTTACTAATAATATTATTGTAGTTGCTATTATGGTTTGTACTGATATTGTTATTATTCTTATTGTTATTGTATTGTTTTAGTTATTGTTATTAATGGTAGTATTTTTACCAAGTATTATTAGATAATATTTTTAATGTTAATAATTTTATTATTATTATTATTACTGCTATCTCTTTTTGATTATTAGTATTTATTATTATTGTTATTATTCTTCATATCTTATCTTTTTCCTAGCCCATAACCCATTACCATTGAGATACTTACCTATTAACCCAAAACCCAATCCTAATCCTAATCCAAATCCTATATTATCAAGTCTTTTCATAAATCTTAACTAATCCAAATCTAAATCCTAACAAAAATCACATCAATCCTAACTTATCCAAATTTAAATCTTATTTTCAAAATTATAACCTTAATTAATTCTATCCTGAACTACTCAATCAAGCAGTTTGAACCAAACTGAAATTCTGATTTCTAAAATCCCTAATAACTTATAAAACTCCTAAACTACTTCTTTTTCTACCTCCAAAAAAATCATGACCTAACTCTCCACACCTCTTCTTTCTTTTATCCTCAAGCGAAGTATGAACAAAAGGGATCTTGAAGTGCAGAGATTGGGGAGCATGATAGAGGAGATTAAATCTAAGTAAGTAATCTATCTCCTCACAATTTATTTGGTATAAATAGTTTATTAAAAAAATCATGTTTATACCATAATTATTCATGAATTTTTATATATCAAAAGTCAACCACAAATCTAACAAAAAAATATATGCGAAGATATACTAACTCATAATTTTAATTTACATATTTTTTCAGAATTTTTAACAAAGGATTTCTAAAAAAAAAGAAAAGAAAAGAAAAAATAAAAGGATTCAGCCCAAGCCTGGCCTGGTTGGCCTAGGGCAGGGCTGACCCGGCCCGGCTGGGCCTGGCCTGGCCCGGGCCAGGCCAGCTGGGCCACCGCACATGGCCAGGCCTTGGCTGCCCAAAAAAAACAACAAAAAGAAATTAACAGACCAGGCCTGGTCTAGCCTGGGCCTGGCCTAGGCCTAGGCTTCTGGATATATAAAAAATAAAGAAAGATAGAAAGGAAGGAAGAAAGAAAGAAGAATTTGCACAATAAAAATAATTATCTAAGATATCAAAATAAATAGAGAAAAATATAGACAATAGTCTACAATAATTTTACTTTCTATGATAAAAATTTTAGACTAATATCAACATAAATTAACTCAAACCACCGACTTTAAAACCATTTTCCTTAATGATAAATTCAGAATCGTTAAGTATTTTAATAGTTTAAAGCCTATTAAAAATCTAACAAAAATTAGAAATTGGTTTAAATTAAACCTGCTAGATTCCTACTAGATTCATTAAACCCAGAGGATCATATTTCTAACCTCCAAACTAATCAATCAAGATTAAAACTCCTTATAACTCCAAGTAAAACATCATTTTAAAAATCTAACAATTACTATTGAAATGAATCATGTAGATTTATCGGGACCTTATGATTTCAGTGTTTTGGAGTTGGGATTGAGTTCAGGTGAGTGTTCCTTTTCCATTCAGTTAAACAAGAATTTTTGTGATAAATAATTTTATATTGTTGTGTAATTATATTACTAAAATTTAATGAGATGATATTTGTAAGTGTTTGCTCTTGTATCATTTTCTTATTTATTATTGTTAGTTACTTGTATCATTTTATATGATCATCTTACTTATTTTACTAGTGAGATTACATGTATTCCTTCATGAGACATCGGTAAGTGCTCATCCTATTTAGTTAGTACATATGAGTGTTTATCAATATCATTACATGTGTGGAGGATTATTTTTTTTGATTCTAGGTTAGTTGTTATACACCTTAGACTATGACTTGGATTGATTTGTGATTGGCTTGATTCATATTTGCAAACTTATTTGAGGTATACTTCGGACGAGAATTCATTTAGACAATAAAGATGGATTGAATAATATGTACCTTATTTAGGAGATTGTTTTCTCTTGATGTTTGGATTTCAACTTAAGATTTACATGAGATCTTGATTCACATTCAGATGAGATAAATAATAGCTGGGTTCTGATCGTATGGGAGAATACCTTACCTTGATTTTGATCTATCACATAATACTGGTTTTGGATTATTAGTTGCAAATATTTTTAATTGGATATATTCACTTGAGTAATGATGTTTATTGATATCAAGGTTTGAGTACGGAGGCTTTCTAGATTTCATGTAGCTTGAGGATGTCCCGCTCCTTACTTAGTATCTTTATTGGGATTGGAACTATTAGTGATGTAACTTAACTATAATTATATTTAGATCTTGGATTTGACTGGTTCATGATGGTAGTTATACGAGTTGATATCTGAGTGACATTATCTGTAGATTTGGTTATTCTTATTGATGGTAAAACAGGTGAGTGTGGTTAGATATTGATGATTGATTAATTTGGAGATTCTTTATTAAAAGAACGAGATATTTGACTTGTATTTGTTAGTAGACTCGATTGAGTTGGAATTGACCTTGGGTTGAGAAGTAGACGTAAATTGGTTTGACCTGACATGGTATGTATATGCATAATTGACTAGTTACTTAATTTTTTGGATCTTTGTGTTTGAACTTAATGAAAGTGAGAGTGTAGAATGGTCTTAATTAAGATTAAATAGTGATGATTGGTTAGATATAGATGAGTATGTATTTTATATATTGGGACTTGGATATATCGATGACTTTGAGGATCTGAGTTGATTAAATATTTTGTCTGAATTATTCTATTCAGCCAACAGGTTATTACTTATTCGGAATATCATGATTTACCTGAAGAACTTGACTGATTATACATGACATTTACCTAATAACTATATTGTCCATGTTACCGTAATTGCTGGGAAAATATTGTATACGGTAACAACACCCTGATGTCATACATGTTACATGTCTTGTTATATAGGTATCCTATTCATTGACATTATTTATCATGTTATATCAGTATCCTGATTACACCTGTTGATGTTGTTACCTATCGAGTTGTCTCAGTGATCTAAGTAACATGCTCATTAAATAATCTTGATAAACTAATAACATGACATTAAACAACTTATACTGGGATTGAGGAGATTGATGTAGGAGACAACGTCTGTATTTTGAGTGAACCTAGGATATAGGTTGCGCAGCTGAAAGAGGGTTCCACTACAGAGTTCCCGGGGGGTGACTGACACCCTGTCCTGTTCTTGTTTCTGTTATACATGTTCCTGACTACCTTGTGATAAGGCCTGGTTCAGCATCAGGAGTCTGGGTCGTGGTCCCGGGTATGTACAGGGCCCACCTAAAGCATGACAATATCTCCAACCGATCAGTTTCAATAACTTAGTACCTCGATTGACACGTGTGATAGACATAGTATGGGATGCGTCTATTACATGTGGCAATTGGTATTCGCTGACATAATAATAATAAATTACTTATAATGTATTGTGATTGATTGTAGACACTTAATACATGCATGATATTATAGACATCGGATTATACTCATGACCTAATGTACATCTGACTCTAGTGCTGACTGACTCTACCCGCTTGATTTATAGATCATGATAGACACCTGATTGAATACCTGACTGGACACATACTCTACTGTGTGCTATCGACATTATTGTTTATTTACTTTATTCATGCCATTTCTTATTCTAGTATATATATTTTCTTTATCTGCTCACTTGTTATAAGTACATGCACTTTCCAGTTTATTCTTATACATTCACTAGGAGTTCTGACTCCTTGAATTTGCATATCCAGATCTGTGGCTATTTATTGCTGATCAGGTATTTGGAGAGGATTACATACGTTACGAGGAGCTGGAGTCCCTCTCTCCTTGATTATCAATATTCTTGCTCTTTTGTTCATGTTATTTCCTGATTCTATCTATATCGCGTCAAGTTGCCATTTTTTTTATTCATCCGCTATCATTGTGTTAGATATTTATATGTCATATTGCAGTGATATTAATTTATCATAGTAGATTTTATAGCTTTTTCTGGTTACTTTAGGCTTAGCGCATGTGTGTGGGGTATTTTCCTCGCGTACACACGTCGCCAACATTCATCGCGACTCCATTTTCGCGTATTTTGGGAAGCGAGGCGTGACAGTTTTGGCCTCTTCAAGCTTCCTGGCGGAGCTAAGAGTTGCCTGATTAGGCAAAAGCATTTCTCAGGCGAGGCTATGCCTTGGCCTTTCTAATGCGAGGCTAAACTTACCGTACAGACGAGGCATGCCTTGGCCTTTTTAAAGCCTGGCTGGCCTTGTCATATAGGCGAGGCTATGCCTTGGCCTTTCTGAGGCGAGGCTAGCCTTCCTATATAGGCTAGGCTATAACTTGGCCTTTCTCAAGGTATAAATGCCTTTCAAGCTCCCAAGGGGCCCTTTGGGGCTTTTAGCATTTTGCCTCTGTGTAGGGTGAAGCTTAACCTCAGAGCGAAGCTGGATCTGGGTTAGCTTTACTCAGGGAGCGAAGCTATGACTTAGCATGATCGAACCAAACCTGCACAAAAAAATACAAAATTTAGGAACAGTGCTAGGTCCTCAATGCTACGTGTATCCTAGGGCTAACGAATCATGATCCATAGAGAAGTAACTGCGATGGAAGTAATTAATTAGTTTCTTCTTTTGATTTACTATAACAAGTTAAGAGTTCTCTTCTCAGTTTTAAAAGAAAATAAAAATAGTTAAAGCTAATCTAAGTTAAAAAAAAGTCTAAAGAAATGAAGAAGATGATTTTGTTGTTAATTCAGAAGAAAAGAAAATGGGTTCAAATAAAAGAGATAGTGTTGGTTTTGAAATCGTTATATTACACTAAGAAAGGAAAAAAGATATAGAAGAAGTAATTACCTTTATCGTACCTTGAGTTGTAGTAAGATTACCTTAAATTAAAGAGAAGTAGTAGAAATAAAAATATTATTTTGGCTAGATTGAGTACGATGAAGAAAAGTAGAAAACTCTATTAATGTCACTTCAATACAATTCTCTCTTGAAGAAGGATTACATCAGTATCACTCTAATTACAATTCTTCTTCTTCTCTCATGTAACTCTCTCTAACCTAAAATAAAAAATAAAAATTACATTGAAAAAGAAAAAAACCTAAACTAAAGCTCTATGTGGAATTCGTCCCTCTGCCTCTGAGTATGCATGTATTTATAGGAGAAATAGGATAGAGGTACGAGTATAGAGATAGGGAGCAAACGCTCCCCCAGATTCAAAAGCAAGGCAGCAAAAACACGACTTTTGTTGCATTTTCGCGGCAAGATCCTGGCCATTGGGTGAGAGCCTGTGGGCATGTGTCCGTCCACTTGTTCTATATCCTTTTATCCTCTTGGATTTTTAATTTTCTCTTTAGATTTGACGATTTATCTCTTTATCCTAAGCGAAACTGATAAGGTCTTCTTCTAGTCTGTTTTTCTTTAAATTTTGATGATATTATCTCCTCTGATATACCTGATTTTCAGATAAGATTATTTTTAGAACCTCTGGATGAATCGATCTCCGTTGACTTGAACATTTAAATTTAATTGGATAAATCTGTCAATCTCTCTCTTTTCTTTCTTAATTACCCTGCACACTACTAGACATGCAAATACATCAAATAGCAAAGTTTTATTATAAAATATATGCAGACATGTGACATATATGATATGAAAATATGTAATGCACGTGTATGATCATACTCTCACATCTATTTTTTGCTCATCTTCGAGTAAAATAAAAAGTAGAGCTAACCTAATCTAACTCACTTTCATAGGAATCACGGTTGCACTTAGTACGTGGAATAAGATGTTAAACCTCTAGGTTACCCCAAGAGGACGAGTTTTGTCTCGTGAGGGTTTTTGGTGGATTACACCTACAAAATCCATAAAGAAAAAGAAATAAAGTATTAGTATTTTGAAAATGCATTTTGAAAGAAAAAATATTTGAAGTATTAATGTAAAAATTCAAGTAATCTATAAGTCATAGAATTATCAAAACTTAGTCATTCCTAACTTATTCTCTATTCAAAAACTTGTTTTCAATCAAGATAAGAATAAAAATTGCATTTCTCATCTATTCTATTATTTTATCCTAAGTCATATGCACCTTATGACCGTGAAGACTTGACTCAGGATTTCTTCAACTTTAACTCTTATACCTTTTTTTTTTATATTTATGGCGGTAATATCCTTAGTTCTATTAGACTTTCTAATTTGCCCATGTAACGAGCCTTAGTCGGTGACTCCCAAATCGGACGATTTAGTGCACCAGGTGAGAAAACTCCCCAAGGACTTATGACTCGAGAAAACAAGGCCACAAAACTAAAGATTTTTATTTATATGAACCATTTTTAGGCGTGAATACTTATACTTTATGAGACAAAAATACCCAGCATAATTAGAGAATTTTTTGTATAGTAAATTTTTTTATTATAAGGCAAAAGATCTTTGTTTTAGAACCCTATGTATGTAAGCGTATAAAGTATGCATATTTCATCAAGGTAAAAATTAAGACTAAATTACTTTCCAATTTTTCTTCATAATCTCAAAATCAAACAAATAATTTTATTTTGACCAAGTATAAGAAATCTTAATTATGATCTTCTTATTCCTTAAAATAAACTTAATTTTATACAAAAATAAGTCAAAGTATTATTTTTCTTTTCAAAAAGTTTTAAAGAAAGGATATATATATATATATATAATATATATATATATATATATATATTAGTAAAACCTATGTTAGTATGTTAGTAAACCCTCTCCCACACCTAACTCATGCATTGTCCTCAATGTATGTATGAAATGCAATAATACATGAAAAATGTGAAAGGGAAGAAAAATTTTCACCTCAAGGTGGTGGTTCCGGTGGTGGTCTCATTGGGCCAAGCGTTTCTGCCCGATTTAGATACTGCAGATTTTCATGAACCCACCTTTCATGACCTCTTTCCTATTAATATTTTTATACTCCCCAATATGAAAAGGATCATGCAAGAAACTAGCATGAAATTTTTTCCGGTTATATGACCAATCTTGAGATATCATCACGGAGTCATATTAATCTAAACCTTAGTCCAACAATGGAATGTGGTTTTGTGGAATGGATGATTTGGGCTCAACAACGAAAGGAATAGGAACCGATACTAACTCCGGAATAAAACTCAAATCAAGTTTATGTTCGAGAGTCATAGTTGGTTCATGAGTTTAGTCAAAATCATAGAATTGAAATTCACGTTAATTTCCTAACAATGGAATGTGACTATCCAAAATAGGTGGTTCATGTTCAAGCTCTAGAGGGTTAGGAATCAGTGTTGGCTTCCGAATTGGGTCCAAATCGAATAAGGATACCGAAATCAGCATAGATTCAAAAAGTGAAACTGAATCTCAATATTGAGAATCGATGTCACATTCATCTTCAAGTTAAATCTCATCTAAATGAAAATTTGCCAATTTGTCAATGGTTTGGTTTTGGTCAAGTTCAAATTTTTGGGGTGAAATTTAATCTTGATCATAATCTTCAAGATACCATGATTCTTGATTTTCACCAATATGGTTGGAAGTGTCAGGAATAGTCAAAGATTGGCTAGAGAGGGTTTCCTCATTGTTATGCATGTTTTCCAATCTACTAAGTCTTGCTTCTACCATATCGATGACCAGGTGAAGGAAACTTCACTCAGAATCATGGATTCCATACTCTCTTCGAAGTTAACAAGTTCTTCTTGTTGTGGTTGGACCAGAAAATTAGATTAAGGATCTTGGATTTGGGAATTGTTTCAGAGAATTGAGTCCGCTATGATTTGTACTTATCATGTGGACTCAAGAAAGGCTTTGAAACTCTTTTCTAAAGAAGATTTTTCTTCTATAGGTTTGTCTTGCATGGAGTATAAGAAGTTGTTTGTTAGAAGGTTGTTGATAATAAGACTCAGTAAAGTTGTATCCCCACTGACTCTGTGAAGAGTGGTGATAATTATCCCAATCTTGCTCATAATACTGGGCATATATTGATTCGGATAACACCAAACTGTTATACTTGGTTGATTAAAGTTATATAATGCCGGGTTGGTAATATCTGAATTGAAAAAGGTTGGAGTGAAATATGGATTTGAGTTATAATCAGAATAATTATAATTATAATCCATTTTCATATGAACAAACAAATAAACAAATAAGAAACAAAGTAAAATCTAGCTTATGTTAGGGTATACCTTAGACCTAGACGACTCCTAACTGTTATATCCACAGGAAGTATATTGCAGAACCTGACCATAAGTTAATCGGCCAGGTAGGGGCAAGACCCATGGGAGGTATCCGTGCCTGAGCAACGGGCTTAATTATGCCAAACCACCTGCCTTCAGGGTTTCGCCCCTCAATCTCTAACCTTTGACACCGACTTGGCAAGAGTCAACTTCTAATAACTTTCGCCTTAGGTCAATCCCTATTTTAGTCCGAGATGTCCCTAGGACCAACGTCTACTCAATTTTAGTTAGGCTGGGTTAGAGAGTAAGAAGATGGTTTTTGGGCTAAGAAAGGATAATGACTTCCCCACCTTATGTTGTTTAACGGGTTATGCCCTTAAATCATTTTCAAGCTTGTTTCAAGTATATTGCAAAAATAACACCCAAGAAACATAACATACAAGTGTGTTTCCTAAACTATATGTAATGCAGACGTACCTTTGCTCCAGCACTTTTCAACAGTAATATAAAATGTAAACGAAATTAGACAAATGTCCTAGAATGAAAGTCTAAACCGTTTTTAGCGTTTAATAATCACCAAGTTACTGTTGAATTAAAATTATTATTTATAGTGATCTAAATCTGAAAACTAATAGCTGCAGAGTGTAAAACTTTAAATTTCAAGCAACTGCAAGAAAGCAGGTAAGTAGTCCCTCCAAAATTGTCGCGCAAACGCGGCTTTTGCCACATTTCCACTGTAGTATTATGGTGCCCTGATCTCTGCTTTCTTGAGCAGAGGCTCAAGGTAGCAATATATCCACTGATGCTGTTATTTTTCAGAACCCTACCCCTTTACACCAAAGAGAGAAGAAATAGAGTTAAATTGTTAGAGTAAATTTTAAAGAAAAGAAACTTACCATCTCTCCCCGATAATGGCGCCAAAATTATGATCGAGACAAACCTAAACAGAAAATACAGAATTTAGGAACAGTGCTGGGCCTTTCATGCTACCATGTAGCCTAGGGCTAATGGGTCATGATCTACAGGGAGGGACTGCAATGGAAGCAATTAATTAAGTTTCTTTTTTTGATTTACTAAAACAATTTAAGAGTTCTCTTCTCAGTTTTAAAAGAAAATAAAAATAGTTAAAGCTAATATAAGTTAAAAGAAATCCAAAGAAATGAAAAAGATGGTTTTGCTATTAATTTAGAAGGAAAAAAATGGGTTCAAATAAAAAGAGAGTGTTGGTTTTGAAATCGTTATATTACAGTAAGAAAGGAAAAAGATAGAGAAGAAATAATTACCTTTATCGTACCTTGAGTTGTAGTGAAGATTACCCTGAATTAAAAAAAAGTAGTAGAAAATAAGAAAATTGCTTTGGCTAGATTGAGTACAATGAAGAAAAGTAGAAAACTCTATTGATATCACTTCAATACAATACTCTCTTGAAGAAGTATTACATCAGGGTCACTGTAATTACAATTCTTCTTCTTCGCTCATGTAACTCTCTCTAACCAAAAATAAAATAAAAATTATATTGAAAAAGAAAAGAAAAAAACTAAATCTCTCTCTGGAGTTCATCCCTCTGCCTCTAAGTATGCAGGTATTTATAGAAACAAATAGGATCGGGGAATGAGTATAGAGATAGGTGGAGCAAACGTTCCCCCAGATTCAAAAGCAAGGCCGCGAAAACGCAGCTTTTGTCGCCTTTTCATGGTACGATCCTGGCCATTGGGCTAGGGTTTGGGGGCATGTGTCCGTCCACTTTTCCTCTATCCTTTTATCCTCTTGGATTTTGAATTTTCGCTTTAAATTTGATGATCTATCTCTTTATCCTCAGTGAAATTGATAAGGTCTTCTTCTAATCTGTTTTTATTTTAAATTTTGATGATATTATCTCATCTGATATACCCGATTTTTTGATAAGATTACTTCTAGAACCTCTGGATTTGAATCAATCCCCGTTGATTTGAACTTTTGGATTTAATTGGATAAATCTGCCAATCTCTTTTTTTTTCCTTCCTTAATTACACTACACGCCACTAGACATTCAAATACATCAAATAGTAAAGTTTTATTATAAAATATATACAAAAATGTGACACTTATGATATGAAAACATGCAATGGACATGTATGATCATAGCACTTTCTCTTTTACCCGAGGCTAATACATTTACTCTCTCTTCTTCTTTTTTATTTTGCAATGCATTACGCTCTTGATCCATTAAACAATCTCTTTGACTTGGTGACGAAGGTGGATGTGAGTATGCATTTTCATTTTCAAGTCTAGGCTTTAGTTATTAGTAGGAAGAATACAGTGGAGCAGACGACACTAATTTCAGGAGGAGACCAACGTACTTTTTGCAGTATCATTTTCGTGACCATGTTCAGAGGCGGTGACAGGATCATATTTAGAAGACCAAACCTTGTGTTTAGGATTACCATATCAGGCATTGGCTGACTGTTGCTTATCCGGGATAGCCCACTTGGTTGCAGACTTGTGCTATTGAGCTCAACATATATAGGGAACTGCGTCACTGCTTCCGTCAATATCTCGCCTTTGCTGGGTCTCTGCACATGACAGTTGAAGGTCACAGGAAAGGGGATGTCACCAGTAAGATCTCAAATTCTCTCTTCACCAATCTTGTTCAAAGAAGTGACAGCGACGAAGAACCCATGATAATTGGATGACTTTCTGGTGACAAAATCTTCCATTAAGTGAATGATTACGGCCTTGTGAGGGGGGCCTTTCATGTCCAGTTGGTCTGGTGGAATTACAATGTCCCATTGCATCTCAACTTCAAGAAACACCATTATTCTAAAGAGCAGAAGTAGATCTACTATTTTGAATGTAGAACAACGAGTCACTACTTTTTAAAGTAAAGGCTAAATTGTATGAGAGACGATCTTGATATATCATCAATTTATCTTCCTTTTGTGAATCAATAAATATTTTGTTTTTACTCATTTGCCTTTCTCCATGTCTTATTCTTTGTTTGCTTGTTAGCCCCCGATAGAAGAAAACTTAGTATAAAGTTTTTTGAAAGAACTAAAATGGGTGAAAATTCACCAAGTTCAATTTCCGAAGAAATTACAAATGTGACTGAAATTATTCAGAGGTTAAGAGCAAGATAAAGTTGTTTTCCATTATGTTTGCAAAGGGGAAAAACTTACAAAAAGAGTTTGAGGAGCTAAATTACAAGTATTCTTAAAAAGATTACAAGTAGATCTCCTCAGAGATTCTGGAGAAGTGTGCCGATAGGAGTCTGGTCAGCGCGCGACCACTTTGTCCCTTTGACGATGCGAGTGATGAGATTCCTTCTCGCCTGGTTCCGAGAATCAGAGAACAGAGGGTTGGTAGAACCCTCTTGCTGCTTCTCAAAATCGCCTTCAATTAGGAATTCCTTCTCGCCTGGTTCCGGAGATTCCTTGAGAAGAAGGACGATGTTAGGGTATCAACACCCTGGTTAGAGAAAGCAATTCTCTAAAAGATCTCTGAATTCGAGAGCGCACGGTGCGTTATGAAGAAGTCTCTGCTTGTGGAGTCTTCTCTCTTTTTTCGTCCCTTTTCGATTGATCGATTGCTCTCTTCTCTCCTTGTACCCCTGGCGGGTTATTTATAGGGAGAGCAAGGGTATAATCGTCCCTTGAAGATATGGAAACAGATTGAATCGAATTTGTTTAAATCTGGAAAGTAGCCTTGCTGTGAGGCTAAGATCAGCTTTTGCGAAGCTAGAAATGGCAGGTCGGTTGATCCTCTGATCTGTTTTGATCCTTTCCATATCGCTGGAGGATTTCCCCTGATCTTCTTACTCGTTTTAAGAAGAGTCAAGAGATTGTGGCAATCAACTGCCAAATTTGATCTCCGATTTGATCTTATTAGATTTGATCTGATTGGATCCGATCTCATCCGAAGATTTGATTGGTCAAAGGTTGACCGTGGCAGATTCATAGCGGAGCCGTCTGCATTGAGCTCGTAGCGGAGCTAGAGGCAGCTTCTGGCGAAGTCCGAAAGAAACCCTTTGGCGGAGCTGGAAGTCCTCTTGGCAAAGTTGCGAGTTAGCTTCCTGGCGAGGCTTTCGATGGCTTCAAGGCGAAGTCGAGTGATGTTAGCCTCTCAGGCGAGGCTATCCCTTTGGGCTCATGCGATGCTAAGTGCTAGCACCTTAGACCTGCTGAGGTCTGTTTAGAAACAATCCGGGTTCACTGTCTGCTTGCTGGATCAATGGAATCCAAGTTGCTTCCTTGTCCCTCGGAGATGGGTGGAAAACTGGTCTTCAGCTCGTCTGTCACTTGTCTTTTGTAAATGTCAACAAGTTTAGACATTGTTCGGACCAATAAGAATCTTGTCTTTTTTAAGTGTCAACAAGACCCCCTTCAAAGTTTTCGAAAGTCTGCAATGGCTCAGACTTTGAAATACTTTGAACTGCTTTAATCGGTGGTGTGTGGAGTATGAACGTCGCCATGATGGTTGAGTTCAGCTTCGCTTTGAATCCTGCTTTGGGATGTAGATTCGCCAAGGAATCATGTAGACTCGCGTCTGGGTAGCTTCGCAGCTAGATAAGTTCGCTCTGGAACATCTGTCGCTTTCCCTAGGCCAACTGCCGTGGGCCAGTTACGAGGAGGATTACTCCTTTCTTCGTGCTGATCGAGGGAGATATTCTCCGATTTGCACGTTTCCAAGGGAGGATATTCCCTTTCTTCAAGGCGCAATAAGTGCCTTTATGAGGGAGACGTTTTCTCCCCTCGCACGGTTCCAAGGGAAACCGTCCCTATTCTCAAGGCGTAATAAATGCCTTAAATGCGCTCGTGCTTCCACGCTTGAGGCGGCAGCGCTCAGGCCATGGGGCCTATAAATAGGACACTTGAGGTCCTCTGAAGAGAAGTGCTTTGCCTCTCTTCTCTTCTCTTGGTTTAAAAGAGATACTCAGATCTCTGAACTAGTGGGAATGCCCACTCTGGTCATTATCCGCCAAGGACCGGTAAGTCTTGATCATTCAATGACTTCACCGATTTTAGGGAATTCATCTTCGGCAGCTGCTTCAGGGATTAGCTTCCCTTGTTCTCTATTTAACTGATCTGCAGAGAAAGATTTTGGCATAGCTTCCAGTGAAGCCATCATTTTGACTTGATCAAAGGAAGATCACCGCACATTAAGTCCGCAGCACAGGCAGAACTTGGGACTTGGTCTCTTCAATAGTTGAGCCAGTCTTGCCATATAGGCGGAGCTAAGACTGTGTCCCACGGGGTCAGTCTGGCTAGCCATATAGGCGAGGCTTGGACTTGGCGTTTGCTGAGCTAGCCCATCAGTGCTGTGCAGGCGAGGCTTGTCCTCTGCTTTTACTGAAATTGGATTGCTTTGACCCAAAAAAATTTCTGATTTGCAGTTTTTCTGTACTTAACTGCTAATCTGTGTCTGATTTGCCTTGCAGTGGGCTATGCTCGTCAATCCAGTGACTTGATGGAAGGAACCATAAAATTGCCTTATGCTTCCCCAGTTGAAGCTTTACTTTTAAGCAGGAGGAACAACTTGGGGTGACGGGTGCGTGTCCCAGAGGCTGTTGGCAGCCTTTTATCCGAGATGATTCGTTCTGAGGTGAGGCTGGTAGCCGCTTTGTCGGAGATGATCTGCTTCGAGATAGTGGGCGTTGCCTGTGGGATCGCCGGCATCATTGCCAACTTTCAACTTTGGTGGCCTTTAGGGGCGATCCACTTCGGGAAAGCGGGCCTCACACCCGTTAGATCACTGGTATCACTGCTGATTCCCATTATACGTGATCTATCGTGTTGGCGGCGATAGGTTTTTATTGCCAGGCTTCAACAAAAATGGCCTGGCAAGATCTGCCATTTTTGTGGAGAATAATGATCGCGTCCTTGCGGCACCACTGATTACGGCCTTGTGCAGGAGGAAGGCCTTCTTTGTCCAGTCGGTTTGACTTAGAAGCGGATAAAACCACTTGTATGCCTTTTGCGCAAATGACCCTGTCGAGCCACTGAATGTGTTGTATGAAACACAGCTTTGATGTAATATCAATGTACCCTTCCTTTTTAAATCAATGAAAGTTCATCTCTTGATTATCTGATCTTTGCATACTTTCATTGAAAGTTTGGCCATAGCAGGGCTAAACTGTATGCGGAGTTAAGGACATGGTCCTTTCTTTAAATGAACTATGCGAAACTGGCACGTCCGCGAGCGACAGCACCTTTTTTAAGGGGCTAAGATAAGCCTCTCGGCGAAGTCCTTGAAGGATTGTGCGAAGTCCGCACTTTGTCCAGTGCGAAGTTAACCCTTAGTGGAGTTGAACCAGCGCTTTCTCGGGAAGGCGCTTTGGGCGGCGTTTCGAATTAATTCGAAACGACGGCGTACGCCCTTTTCAAGGCCTCGTTTCAGGCGTTGATTGGCCTATAAAAGCCCGATCGGGCTGAGCAGGAAAAGATCTCCTTTTTCAGAGAGATTTCTTGACTTTCCCTCTTCCTCTTCTTCTCGTTTAGAGAACTCTGAGAACTCTTGTAGCTCTTCAATGACGCCCAAAAGACGAGCGGGAAAAGAAGCGGCGATTTCTGCAGCGGGGGGCCCTCCTCCTCCAGTCATCGAGCGACCAGTCACCGGTAAGGGATTTTCCTATCTGATTAGAGACCATGGTCTCTCTCCTTTGGAGCCGACATTGGCGATTAGGACGATCGAATATGATCTGTCCTCATTAGGGAACTCGTTTCCCTGAACCTCCCTATTCTCCTTGCACAAGGGAATTAAGAACCGAACAGTTCTTCTTTAGGCTTCCGTACGAAGCCATTACTCGAGCAATCTCCATCCTGTTGAGGAACAGGATATAGGTCTGCTCCTTCAGTCATGGCCACGAAGGGTGACTCTTGACCATGATGCCCTCTTGGTGACGTCAGCCCTTAGGGCTACACTACTTCCTGCTTAAGCGAAGTTGGTACTTTGGATGTTTTCTGCAAAAAATGCAGTTTTATCCGCGAGGTCAAGCTTCATTGAAGCTATCGCCTTGCTGGCCTTGCTCGCTGAGCGAGGCTATGCCTTAGTGAATTTTTATGTCTTTGTATCCACTTGATTGTTGAACTAATCATAGTTCATTTCTGTCTTGCAGTGCATTACACTTCCGGTCTCCTGAACAGTCTGTTTGGGCTAACCAGTCGAGCAGATGGTAGCATCAGCCTGCAATTCCATGGACAGGCTTCTTTATTTAGTGAGGGGAGCTCCCTCGTCCGGGATACACTCATCCAAGGCGGTCATCCGCAGACCACGCGGAGTATCTTGACCATGGCTCCTCTTGAGGATGTTGACCGTCGGACTTACAGAAAGCCGACTTTATGTTCGGGGATGCCGCACCCGATCCCGATCGCCAGTTGCAGGCAGGCGAAGGACAATGGGTCTTTCAACTGGATGGCGAGAAGTTTTACCTTCTGTCCACTAAGCGGTACTTTCCCTTATCTTCTTTCGTGAATGTGACTCAGGCTCGGAAGATGGCGTGGGGCGTGAGCCGAAGCGTCGAATCCGTCCATGTTGGGAGATTGACCTTTCAGTCCGGCTATTCGAGGGCGGGCCCTCCCCACAGCATAATGGGGCTATACCCTGGGAAGGTATCGCGGGAACTTCCAGTGGGAGAGAACCCGGCTGTGGCGCAGACCTTTGGCACTCAATTCTGCGCAGTTGACGGGAACTACCCTGCCACTGACTTCAGGGCTCCTGGTTGGGTTCATCCTCCTAAGACATGGTGGGCAGAGTTGACCAACTATATCCTCGCTCACTTCGAGGAGGACTTGGAGGGTTTGAACCTCTATGAGGGCCGTCAGGGCGACCTGCTACGGCATTGAGATGAAGGTGGCGTGCTCTACGCCATCCTTGAGTTGTACTGCCTAGCTTCAGGGACCTTCTTCACCCCGGTTGGCGAGCTGGGCATGGCTTTGCATGAGATGTGGGAAATCTCTGCTTTGCCTTTCGGGTCTCTTCCATACGAAGAGTACTTTCCCTGTGAGGCGGAGTTGGCTCTCCTGGAGAAGCAGGAGCCTGCTTTGCTCGAGACTTATCGGGAGTTGATGTGCCACTTGCATATTTGTTCCAACATCCACGGTGTGGCAAGGGTAGCTTGAGAGCTTGAAGAGTTGGGGAAGTTAATCTGTTCTCAGACATGAAGAATGCTCCTGAAGCAGCTCATCGCGGAGTTGCTGATGGCGATATTGTTGAACGGATGGAGATGTGTCTCCAAAGGGATATTGTCGTAACAGAAGACGCTGGTCCCTATGAGAAGGGTGATACCCTTTGGAGCTTTCACCGTCAGGCCCGTCGGCCTATGTCTCGAAAGGCGCTGCTGGCCGGTTTCTTAACCGTTTGGTTATAGAAGTGTGTTGTGCCTTCTTCCTCGGGTGACATCGTCCACCCGAATGTTCTGCTACCCGCCGTCCGCTTGGCCCATGGCCACCGTCTGGGTCTTCTCCCGGCCATGGTGTGCTGTATTCAAAGAGGCCTTCGCACATTAACGGAGGCTTTCTGCAGGCCACCGGCGTCGAGGCGTGGGAAGAGTGCTATCCTGCCTTGTGATGGACCCAATCCTAGGGTGGGTCTGCCATACACCTACTTGATGCATGGTTCGCCTTACACTGCCCTAGTTTGATCGGAGCTGGGGAGGACCCTCCGTAGGGTGTTCGAACGGCGCTTCTCCGCCGATTCGAAGGTTGTTCTTGGATGAAAGCCTACGTGGCCGAGGGCCGTAAGTTAGTGCGTCGTCATGACGCTTACAGCCTGTTCCGCTGTTTTCCTCGTATTCGGGTGCAGGATACAATGAGGAATTCTGAGATGCGGAGTCGGCGCGGTCTCCCATGAGTCGGGGCATTTTCGAGGGGCTGGTCAGCATCCGGCCCTCGCATTTGCTGTACAGGAGTGGGGATACCTGCTACCTGGAACCCTATGTTCCAAGTCGGTTCGCCCGCCAGTTCGGGTACGACCAGCTGTATGTGGGCAACCCCAATTCGGACCTGGCTTTCATGGGGAGTCTTATTGATGGGGCCCGTGCCTGGCGGTTCTTTACTGCGGATGGCGCTGGGGCGTGGCTACGCACGCTGCTGCAGGATCCCGGCCTCTCGATGACCCTGTGCTTTTGCAAGTGGTACGCGGCTTCCAACTCCACACCTCCTGGATTTAACGCCAACAGTTCGGTGTGAAATTAATCTCTCAGCGACTGAAGCGGAAGGCCTCTGAGAAGAAGGAAGGCAAACGGGTTCGTGTCCCTGGCTTGGAGGAGTTCATTGCTGTGGATGACAGCGAGGCTTCTGATGCAGGGAGTCCTCGCTTCGTGGCGGGGGCTGGAGCTGATACTCATGCGGCTGGCTCTGGTGTGTGGTGGGGACATCTTCCCCACGACGTGCGGGAGGAGTGGAAGAAGAGGATTCTAACGTCCACTTCAAGAGAAAGCGGGCGGGTAGCTCTCGTAGGAAATCATCGGCGAAGAAGCCCCGTCGCCAAGCTCCTACGATTGTCGTAGAGGGTCACCCCTCTACAGCGATTCTTCCTGCTGCCCCATTAGCAGCTGAACCGTCGGTTGCTAAACCGACTAGTGGTGAATTCTCTCCAGGTCTGGGTGAGGTTAACCTTGTTCATATAATACGCCTTGGTGTGTTCCAAATAACTCATCCTTTGCTTCTTGTTGCAGGAGCCGAGACGGCTGGAGAGCAAGGGAAACATTATGATCCCCTATTCACTTATGGGGCTGCAACCGGTTCCCCTGCTCACTCGAAGAGTCTGGAGTGGCGTGGCTGATGTTGGTCCTTCAGGCGTTGGGACTTCTAAAGGAAGTCCTGAGGCATCGAGCTCTATCGGGTGGTCCACAGGATATTCGGCAAGTGAAAGGAGCCGGCTATTCGTGTTGATTCTGCCAAAAATTTTCCGATGGAGCCTCTGGAGA